>JAKSZU010000003.1:12933735-13163976 GCA_026018925.1 Tupaia tana
TACTTTTTAATGTTCAATTTCCCTTTGTGATATTTTAATTGAACATCTTTTACTAAATTTATTCCTATGTAATTTGCTATTTGCTTTTGATACTGATGAAATGACATTATTTTCTGAAGTTTATTTTTCAGTTGTTTGCAACTAGCAAAAAAAGAAAGAATTTTTTTACATGTTGCCGCTGTACACTATTGTCTTGATAAATTCCCTAATTATTTTGAATTGTTGTTCACTGATTCCTTAGAGATTTCTTTATAAACAACCATGTAGCCTGCAGATAGTGGTGCTCTTACTTCTTCTTTTTCAATATTTAAAACTTGTATTTCATTTTTATTGCCTTATCATGCTGGTTAAGATCCCCAGGATAATGCTGAATAAAAATAGTGAGAAAACATTATGCTTGTTCCCCTTCCAGGAGAAAAGAGTTTAATATTAATCGTCAGGTTTTTTAGTTTCCATTAGATTGAGAAAGCTCTCTCCTACGACCAGTTTGCTGAGAGTCCTTATTTTGAATGGCTTTTGTCAAATGTTTTCTCTACACTTATAGAAATGGGCAAATGATTATTCTTTATTATTCTGCTGGTATGGTGAAGTACGTTGATTTCTGAATGCTAAGCCATTGTTTTCCTTAAAATAGACCCACTTGGTCATATTATATTGTCATACATTCACACATGTATGTACAGATATACACACATGCACACAAATACATGCATATACACGTATTTGGATTTGGCTTAATACGTTGTAAAAGAATTTTAACCTACAGTCATAAAGAATATTATTCTGTAATGCTTTTATTATATTTTGCATTAATGATTTGCTGGCTTCCTAGAAAATCTTGTGAAATATTTCCTCCTCTTCTATTTTCTGAAAACATTTGTATAAAGCTGGTGTCCTTTTTTCCTTAAATATTTTATAGAATTTATCAAGAAAGAAGTCTGGGTGTATAGTTTCTTTTGAGAGAATGTTTTGATAAATAATTCAACTTCTTTCATATGAGATTTTTCACAAAATTCTAAGAGACAGGTTTGTCTCTTTTTGCAGTTTGTTTTATTTATTTCTTCCAGGCATGAGAAAAACAGGGAAAGACAGAGGCGGCATCCTGGGTAGGGTTTTGACATTGCAGTTCATCCCCAGCTTCAGGGTCCCAGGTCATGGGCATATCAGTCCTGCATACTCAAGAGTGGTCTGTGCACATGAAGCTGGAACCTTCCCACGCAGGTCAGCCTTGTCTAACTTCACATTTTACTGCCAAGCCACCACGCAACCCCTCCTCATATTTCTTAGTTCATTTTGAATCTATTTGATAAATTGTGTTTGTTTTTTTTTTTTTTTTTGGAGAGGTTTTTCGCTAAAGGGCGCGTGCGCTCGCCAGACAGACAGAGACATAGAGACAGAAAGCGAGAAATCACCCCCCAGGGGGGATAATCACGCCGCAATCCCTTCTCCTCCATTCTCCTCTCGGGATCTTGGGCACGCACGCACATGCACCGGCGTGAGTTGTAAGCCACCGGGTCCGAGACGTGAACCGCGGTCGACTATGTGGGAGTCCGGTGACATAGCCATTACGCTAACTGCTGGTTCCCAATAAATTGTGTTTTAAAGTACTTTCATTTCCTCCAAGTTGAAGCATTTATTAGCATATACAGTCATGCACTGCATATGACATTTTGGTCAATGATGGACCACGTTTACTGCAGTGGTCCCATAGTAGTATAATAGGCTAGGCCACACAGCCTAGGTATAGTAGGCTTATGTACATTGCATGATGTTCGCACAATAAATGACCTAATGATGTATTGCTCAGAACATGCCCCCATTGTTACGTAACACATATTTGTACTTACTTTTAATATTCTAGTCTGTTGTTACGGAGATTATTTTGTCTTTGATTAATTCATGCCTTCTATCTTTTTGCTTTTATTGCCATAGGTTAATTAAGTTTATTGATCAAATTTTTTTCTAAGTCCTTGAACATATTTTTGTAACAGTTGCTTAAAAATCCTTATGTGAGGGTTGGCTGAGTGACGTTGTAGTAACATGCTGCTCAGGTGGTGCTGAGAACACATGGAAGTTCATGGGTTTGGTTTCCTGACTGGCGTCTAACATTCTGGGGATGTGTGTTCACGATCCTGGCTGTCTATGGATGCTGGGGGTGGGGGCAGATCTCCATGTGAGATCCTTTCTCTCACTCTGTATCTCTCATTCTCTTAAAAAAGCCTTAAAATCCACATCTGAAATTTTCAACATCTGTGTTATGTCAGGATTGGCTCTTATTGGTGATTTCTTTTCTGTGTATGGGTCATATTTCCCATTTCTTCCTGTGTCTACTACTTTGTCATTTCAAGATTGAAATTGTAGATGTTATGTCATTGAGAGTCTAGATTATTATTATATTTTCCTTTATCTACAGAGTGCAGACATACAGTTTTCCGAAAGGCAGCTAATTTGCTGGCCAACCATGCAGATTCCCCCTGAGGCTACTGGCCTATGTCAGGCAGTCCTGGTGTGGTTCTTACCTCAGACTCAAGTGGCCCTTCTCCTGTGGCTCCTATGACCACTCTGTGGGCCCAGAGGCACTCCCAGGGTTTTAGTGAGGTTTCTCCTCTCCACTCTGGCCAAAACTGCTGCCTCCCAGGGCTTTATAACCACCAGATCATCATCAACTGCCCTTCACCAAGGCTTACAGAGGCCTTCTCTGGACATCCACTGTTCAGTATTTGAACAAAGACTTAGGGAACCTGATGCAGTATTTGTAGCTTTCTTTCTGTACAGTGTTTGGACCAATTTACATTCCCACCAACAATTTAGGAGAGTTTCCCTTACACCACATCCCTGCCAGCACTTACCCGCCCCAACCCCCCCCTGCAATGGTGAAACTCCCCTTCTGCTTCCTCCTTCCCAGAGATGATTGGAGCGTTCTCCAGTTCTTTGGGTAGATACCCAGGAATGGGATTGCAGTATCATATGGTAGCTCTATTTGAAGATCTTTGAGAAACCTCCATATTGTTCTCCACAGTGTTTGGACCAATTTGCATTCCCACCAACAATTTAGGAGAGTTTCCCTTTCACCACATCCCTGCCAACACTTATCATTTTTTTTTTTTTTTTTAATTTTTGTTTCCAGCTAAAAAAGATAAATAACCTGACTGGGGTTAGGTGGTATCTGCTTGTAGTTTTGATTTGCATCTCCCTTATGATGAGAGATGTTGAACATTTTTTTCATATGGTTTTTGGCTCTTCATATGTCTTCTTTAAAAAGTTGTTTTGCAGCTCATTTTCCCATCTTTTAATTGGGTTAATAATTTTCTTCCAGGTAAGCTGCTTGAGTTTCCTGGTTATTAGTCCCTTATCTGAGGCATAGTTTACAAAAACTTTCTACTATTCTGAGGGGTGTCGATTCACACTAATTACTGTGCTCTTTGCTCTGCAGAAGTGTCTTAATCTGATGTAATCCCACTTATCTATTTTGGGAATTATTGACTGTGCTTTGGGGGTCTTGCTTAAGAAGTCTTTGCCTACCCTAGTGTCTCCCAGAGTTTCCCCAGTGTTTTTCACCGGTAATTTTATAGTTTGAGGTCTTAGGTTTAGAACTTTGATCCACTTTGAGTTGATTTTTGTTGATTAACTCTTTTCTTCTCTTATTTTTATATCACTATTTATTTTAAGTAACACACCTTTTTATTTATTTTTTCTTTTTTGCTTCCTTTGTCCTTCCGCTATTTCATCCCCATTCTAGGTAATCTTAACTGCTTAATATGTATCTTTCCATAGCTTTCTCCCACTTATAAATTAATTTGTAGCTTTTTAATTAATTCTATAACCTAACCTTTTTAGATATCTACAGATAGGGATATAAATTGGTGTGGATATGGATGTATATAATGATATCTCACCATGTATCTAATCTTTTCACTTTAACATGGTTAACTTTGATAAGTTGAGTATCTTAATTTTGCTATAACTATTATTATTGATCTGTTTCTTAACAATTAAGGAGATAATAAATCTTTCCTGGGGGACTCTCCTACATTGCTGGTGGGAATGTAAATTAGTCCAGCCACTGTGGAGAACAATATGGAGGTTCCTCAAATATCTACAAATAAAAAAAAAAAAACATTTTTATTTTAAAGGGCTTTTTTCCTCCATTATTTAGAAGTTGACAACTCCAAATAATGTGCTTAACTGTAAACTGCTCCCTATAATATTGTTAATTCACAGTTTTATTTTCACAAACGAAGTGTTTCTTCTAAGGTATGCATTGCAGAAATTTCACAAGTTTTCTGCTATGCTTCAATGACTATACTTAACCTTAAAGTAGAGCAGTACTAACACTTAGTTGGTTTATGTGGTAAATGAGGCTGTCGTTCAAGCTCACACATGACTGCTGGAGAATACTGAGTTAGAGGGAAAGTATATGTTGGATCATTGGAAAAGTAATGACATATTTTTTTCTATTTTTCTTTGCAAAAATGCATCATGACTTTTCTGACAATCCACTATACCACCTGCTGGCCCCCCTATTGTTTTTATTATACAAGTTTTACACATATCATGTAAAATTTTTCCTATGGTTTTTCTAAATTTATTTTAACAACATTATTACGAAGGTAGTTTTTTAATATTAATAAGGAACTTATTTATTACAATATTTTCTTTTTTAAAAAAAGAATTACTTATTTAATCTTATTTATTAATTCATTTATTTTAATTTGACCAGGAAGAGACATAGAGAGAGAGAGAGAAGGAGTGTGAGAAAGCAAGCCACCAGGTCCAGGACTCAAACCACAGTCGGCAGTGTCCAGTGCCTTAACCACCATACAACCTGCTGGTCCCCATTACAGTATTTTCTGCCAAGAAATTTCACTTCAGCCTAAATCAACTTGGTCTTTATATTTCTCAGCTGATGTCCCTACCTCAACATACTACATAGAAATCTGTTCCCCAGGCCTGCTGCAGTGGCACAGCCGTAACGCAATGCTCCACAATGCTGAAGCCATATGGAGAGGTCCCAGGCTTGCATCCTGAGCTCTCCCTGTGCCTATGAGTCCTAGTAGTACTGGCTTGCTAAGGCTGGGGCAGGATCATGGCATGAAGACCCTGCTGAAGGAAGGATCTCTCTTTATTTCTCTCTCTCTTTCTCTCTCCTTCTCTCATGGAATGAATAAACAAACTTAAAAATATTTTTTCTTGGGGTTGCAGGTGGCATGGTGGTTAAGGAGCTGGATTTCTAAATGACTGACCACAGTCTGAGTCCCAGATCCAGTGGCTTGAAACTCACACCAGACGTGTGTGTGTGTGCTTGCCCAAAATCCAGAGAAGAGAATGGAGGAGAAGGGATTGTAGTGTGGCCATCCCCTCTGGGGGGTGATTTCTCAGTTTCTATCTCTCTTTCTCTTTCTCTCTCTCTGTCTTGCTGGTGAGCATATGTGCCCCATAGCAAAAAATCTCTCAAAACTGCAACAAAAATATACAGTAGAGCCAGTTCCCTGTCCTGGTGGCTAAAGTGGCTGGATCTTACTGACTGTACAGTTTGAGTCCTGTACCCAGCAATTTGAGAAACATGTGGGTGTGTGTTGCATGTCCCTCATTCAAAGGGGAGGAAGAGATGGACAAGAGATTGCAGTATGACCACTCCCCACAGGGAGTGCTTTTCTTCTCCCTCTCTCTAAGTCTCTCTAGTGAGTTGATGTAATCTCTGGCAAAATAAAATAATATAATGATATAATATAAAATAATAAAATAAAATGACAAAGCATCGCTGACACAAGGTATCTAAGACTTCAATAAAAGAGATGTGGGGGAACATTTGGAGATGAAGGAAATGTTCGGTATTATGATTGTCATGGCGGTTACAGGGGTGTAAAAACTTGTGCAAATTGATTGAAGTGGGTATTTAAAACAGAGTGCATCATAGTGCATGTGTCTCCATAAAGTGGTCTTTGAGAGTTTTTTTTTTTTTTTTTTTTTTTGCTATAGGGTGCATGCACTCGCCAGACAGACAGACAGAGACAGAGAGACAGACAGCAAAAAATCACCCCCCAGGGGGGATGGCCACGCCGCCATCCCTTCTCCTCTATTCTCCTCTTGGGATCTTGGGCATGCACGCACACGCGCCTGGCATGAGTTTTAAGCCACCGGGTCCAGGACGCGAACTGTGGTCAACTACATGGGAGTCCAGCAACATAGCCATTACGCTAACTGCTGGTCCCAAGTCTTTAAAAATCAACTGATTGGATCCTATGGGCTACAATGATTGCAGTACTCGAAGGGCAGGCATCACTGAATTCCTGCTGAGTTCCCACTGCAGGCTCGCCTATGAGAGGCAGCCATGGAGCCCTTAAAGGGTCTCTGCTTCCGATTCAATGACGTATGCTGTTCTGACGAACAGGGCCCATGTGGAAGAAACAGCTGATCTGCTCATCATTCTTCTTCCTGCAGAGCTTTACCAGGTGAAAAGCACAGAATTTCATATCATGTTTACAAAGATCACTAGAACTCCATAAATATCACTAAAAAAAAGAGTATGGATGAACCCTGGTATATACACACTGCCTACTACCCTGTTCACTGGGAGCTGGAGCTTCTTTTTTTTATTCCTTCCCTTTCTTTGGGTTTCTGTCCCCATCAGCTGTTACGAGCACCCCTTTTTGCTCACCTAGAATTGTCACAAACCCCTTCTGGTCTGTGCTCTTTCAAGTTGAGTTTCTGTCAGTTCCTACCAAACTAGTTAATATGCTGCTTATTTCCTGAACAGGGTCCATGAGTTTGTGTTCTAAGAAAAGCTAACCTTCAGCACTGTGGATTGGCTGCTGGCACAGAAATACAGTGCAGAGTCCCCCAGCTCCGTGGACTGGATTTCCACACTGCAGGGCGAGGTTTTGGGGCAGTGGGCTAAAACTCGCTCGTTGATTACATCTGTTTTATCAACAGCCTCTTCATTCTGAAAGTACACTAAAAACTTGAGCTCTTCTTCCAGCTTCTTACGATACCAATAAACATAACTATGTCCCTTCCTAGGGACACAGTCCATCTTTGCTTTCTGTTCTTTTCCTTTGACCAGAAATCTAGGACTCTGGGTGACCTCATCGTCTACAGAGCCTGTGGAGGAAAGAGACAGAAGCTGTAGAGATAGGCTAGACGCAGCTACAGCAGAAAGTCCTGAAACTGGAATCCAATGAGTTCAAAGAGGAACTTACCTGCTCCCCAGAAAAAAAGGGCCACACAGCAGAGAAGCACGAGGCACATGGCTGGCTTGGAGAAAGCAGAGCCGGGTGACCTTTGTTGTAAGGCAGCCTCATCCTCCCCGAGGAACCTCCTCCTCATGATGCAATCACTTCCCGTACATAGTCTCCATAGGTGCTGTGCACATGGGACAAAACACTTAGTAGGATCTGAGAGGCCAGGCTTGTTTTAGCCGGTGAAAACAGTTAGTGCGTGTTTCAGTCTGCTGTTTTTTCTTCTTCTGTGACTCTTTTGCAATTTTATCTCTTTCTTTTTTTTAATAAAAAGTTACTTACATGTATTCACTTATTTTCTGTTTAAACTTGCCTTCTGTCTCCTTCCTTCCATCTCGGTAATGAATCATAAAACTTGTGCATACCAATCATGGCTTTTGTCACACTTACATAATCACATAGCAGCTCTCTTTTTAAGAAATATGTCTTTTGTTTCTAAGCATGTGGAAATAAAACTGACTTTTTATAGTTATGTTGAATTCAGTAAATTTACTTATTTTTGTTATTAATGCAATGCTTCTTAGATTTCTTTGGGTCTTTGTAAATAAACCTGTGATTGGCCAATACTTACTTCTTTTTTTCTTTGTCTTTCTCACATTTCTTGTTTCTTGTTCCACTGGCTGCAAATTTGGTACAATGTGGATTAAAGATGCTGGTATCATTTATGTATTGAGCAGTTACATACAAATAGGACTACAGGAGAGGACTGTGTGGTAAATACTGAATAGATTACAAAATGTGAGCTTTGATCCTGCTTTCAAGGGCCGGTTGGCCTCCCAGGATATCTGCAAATCATTCCTTCAATCAGAATTGACACGATCTCACCTGAAGATCTGAAGCATCTATTTTCAAGTGAAGATCTGTGGTTGCCTTTTACAGGCCACAAGCATTTAACAGAAAGACCTAGATCACCCCCTAGTGGCCAAAGGGGAAATCCATCTGAAACCTGCTCATCTCACTCTGCCTCCCCCGAGGTGAGTGGGCAGTTGTCATACTCAGTAGCTGAAGCATCTTGCATTCACAAATGGGATTAGGATTCAAGCAGTGCTTAGAGTGGTAACCTGCTGACATACTCTATAGACCTGTTACCAGTAATTAGTTACACAATTATGTAGTCATAAATATTGATCCACGGATAATCAGTGTAATTTGGCTGCTCAACTCTTCTAGTAACCATTCAAGGTGAGTGTGCTCCATAAATCTCTATTATAACTCCTCCAACGTTTTGCTGTATAGCCTATCATCAAGGGATCATATTCACTTTCATCTTCCTGGTTATGTTAAATGTCCTAGATGTTTACCTCTTATTCCCATCACTTTTCTATGACACGCACATACAACTGCATTCCACGTATTTCCAGGTGGGTTTCTATGAAACCTCAAGGTAAATATTCTCACTCGGTCCTCATGATGCAGCTGGGTGTGATATTCAAACCTCCCTGTCTATTGCCTCTCATATCCACCCAACTACCAAGCCCCTGGTTTATTTCCTAAATGTCTTTTAAATCCTCCATTCCCCCATATTTCTATCACCACTGTCATCACCTGAGCTACACTATCGATTGCCTGAGCTGTGGCATTGGCTAAATCTTCTCTGCATTGACTCTCTCCACACTACTGAGGGGGCGTAAAATAGACCAAGCAAAGTAAGCCACTTTGACATAGGATTATTTTGAGCAAAAGACATCTAAACATACCTGATCCTCCCCTTTTTTTGTCCTGAAAAGAGATTAAACCCCCATGTGAAAGATGTCCTCTCTATATAAGAAAGTACCATTTTGTATCAAAGGTGAGACACCAAGGTTGAGAGAATTCTGCGTAAAAACCTTGCTAAACTAATCCTCACCTTCCTATTCCCTTTCCCACCCAGTTAGCTGCCTTTGCCCGAGCTCCCTTGCCTTGTCACATTTTCATGATTGACTCCTCTTTGTCACATTCTGCATGCAAGTGTTCACTCCAACCATGTCTTTGGGTCTTCATTTCCTCTGAGAGCTCCCGTGTGATGTGATATTTACCTTGTATTAATTAAATTTGTGTGCTTTTCTCCAGTTAATCTGTCTTATGTCAGTTTAATTCTCAGGCCTAGCTAAAAAACCGTAAGAGGAGGAAGATAAAATTTTGTCTCCCTCAAATAGTCCATTATCTCTTGACATTGTAGCCAGGATGATTAAACACACACACACACAAACACACAACACACACGCTAATCTGATCACCACAGAAATAAAATGTTTAAGACCTCAGTGGCTCCTTTGAAACTTTTTTTTTTTGAGAGGTTTTTGCTATAGGGCGCGTGCGCTCGCCAGAAAGATAGAGAGAGACAGAGAGACAGAAAGCGAGAAATCACCCCCCAGGGGGGATGGCCATGCCGCAATCCCTTCTCCTCCATTCTCCTCTTGGGATCTTGGGCACGCACGCACACGCGCCTGGCATGAGTATTTTTTAAGCCACTGGGTCCGGGACGCGAACCACAGTCGACTTCGTGGGAGTCCAGCGACAGCCATTACGCTAACTGCTGGTCCCCCTTTTTCTTTTCATTTTTTTCTTTGAAACTTCATGTGAAATTCCTTATCATTTACTCTGATTTATAGGCCATCAATGGCCTTATGTCTTCCTACCTCTCCCCCATCTCACCTTGTATTCACCCTTCTCCCCCTCTCTGCTCCTGCCACATTAACTTCTTTTCATTCATTAAATGCACTGATTCTTTCTCCTGATTAAAAAAGTTTGCACTGGCTCTTCTTTCTTAAATGCCCTTCAGTTCATTATCTCCAGTCTTGCTTCACTAACTCCAATCCATCTTTAGGATGTCATTTTGAACATAACCTTCCCTGGGAAACTTATTCTGGGAATGTACTGAGGTTCCCTGTGTCTTAAGCAGCACCTGGGATCACACAATCCCCTGGTTGTGGCTGACTGATACCAGGATAGAGAGAGTTTCCCAAGTATTCTCTCCTGTGGGTTTGAATCCTTAACAGAGACACAGACACAGGAGGGAGAGGTCGCTGGGGCCTGTGCTCTAGAAGAGTGATAAGCCCCCAGTGCCTCAGAACGGCGGATATGGCTTTCTGTTCTCCTGAAGTTGCATTTAACGGCCTTGCATCCCTTTGGAGTCATCCAAGATCCACGTAATTAATTCCCTGTCACGTCTGAGACAGTGCGTTGAGGAGCTCTTTTCTCTAGTATCAGGTTTACTTTGCTTTTAAACAGTGAAACGGAAGATCACCAAGAAACTGAAAACCATCTTAGGATATTCTACTGGTTTTTCGATTTCTATCCAAGGCAATTAAATAACATTCATTTATTACCTCCCTTGGTTTCAGCCCTCTGCAGTGAGAGGGAATTTTTCCAAAGTAATGGCTTCAAAAAAGGGATGTTATAAATATTTTTTCTTGAGCATTTATGAAGTAGGCAAAATTGATGAAGATAAAACCTAATAAAAATTCATTAATTATTTGAGGTGATTATAAAATTGTCTCTATTCTTCCCTTTTTTTACTTAATTTAATTTATTATTATCATGTTTTTTTTCCCTATTGCATTGACTTACATATATCTTTTTTTTCCTTTTATTGGAGAGGTTTTTGCTATAGCGCATGTGCACTCACCAGAAAGACAGAGAGACAGAGAGACAGAAAACAAGAAATCACCCCCCAGGGGGTATGACCATGCCACAATCCCTTCTCCTCCACTCTCCTCTTGAGATCTTGGGCACTTATGCACACGTGCCTGGTGTGAGTTTAAGTCACCAGGTCCTGCACTCGAATCATGGTCGACTACATGGGAGTCCAGCGACAGACATTACGCTAACTGCTGGTCCCATGAATTACATATATCTTTACAGTGTATTACATTTCTTTTCCCAGCACGATTACCATACGTATCAGTCAAGACAAAGACAGTATTATCCACATCATCATCAAACACTTTCCATCATTTTTTTCAGATGATGATGATTATTATTTATTCTCATTATTTTTTTAAACATTCAATCACTATATATCATTTGGCTTGTATAAAGAATTTACCCAACATGAAATACTTCTCTCTGTTCTTTCATTAGGACTGAAAATAGGATCCTCAAATATAATTTAGACTAAGATTTTTAAGTATTTCAGATTACTAAGGGAGTACATGCATTTATCAGAGAGACACCCTAATCAGAGAGAGAGCAAGAGGAAGAGGGAGAAGCCCTCAGTGGGGTATGCTCATATTGCAGTGCTTTTCCTCCATTTTTCATCCTGTTGGGACTTTAGGTACCCATGCAAATGTGCCCTGGTTTCTTTTCAAGTGGTAGTAGCTGGGATTCAGACTGGAGTTAGCCATGTGGGATCTGGCTTACTTAATCGCTAGGCTATGAAGCCAGCCCTAGACTAAGATGTTTTTGTCTTGTTTTGTTTTTGCTGTGGGGCATGTGTACTTGCTGGAGAGAGACAGAAAGAGAGAGAAAATGGGAAGTCACCCTGCAACCCAGGGACAAGGACCGCACTGCAATCCCTTCTACTCCATCCTCCTGTCGAGATTACAGGCATGCGCACACCTGTGCTTGGTGTGTTTTACAAGCTTCCAGATCTAGGCCTCGAATTGTGCAGTTGACCATGGAAGGATCCAGTGCCTTAACTGCCACACCACTTGTGGGCCTCCCAGACTAAGACTTTTAAAAGAATCTTTTCAATCATTTGTTTAACCCTTCTTTGTTACAGGGAGAAAGTAATGCTTCTGGGATAAGTACACGCAGATCTTGAGGCGAAATATTAAGGGAAAATAATATTTTTCCTAAAAGGAGAATAATCATTAGATATATATATGGTATCAGGGACTTTATACTTGCAAGGGAGTATTTTACGAAGTAGCCTGCAGCTAATGAGCCATCGTCCATTTTTGTTATATAAAACAGAAAAACTTAACTAATTCTCAAAAACATTGTACCAGAGAGTAGATTACATGTAAGTGGCACTTAAATACTTAGGACACTTGAGATACTGACTCTTGGTCAAATCAGAAGTATTTGCACTTCAGAATGGAAACCAGGGGCAGTGTAGGAACTCGTGAGCGAGTTAATCAAGTGCTCACTTTCAGACATCTGAGATTGTGAAGCTACTGGGATGAGGCTCCTACAAACCAGCTCAAGAAACTATTTTTATGGGATATTGAATTATAGTGCTAGTTGTCCCACTCCTTGCAAATTTCTTATCTGTAAGGGTATTGAGTAAGAAAAAAATTACTCAAAATTGTCTCTCTATGATATATGAGGGACTTAAAGAAGCCTGAATCTCTCAAAGCCTCTGAAATTCTCCTCATGGCATCTCCATTATGGAGAATACAGAGCCTTCATTGAGTGTGTGTGTGTGTGTGTGTGTGTGTGTGTGTGTGCTGGGAATGGGGAGACAAAAATCTGTCTCTTGCCTCACCCATCACTGTCTCTCAAGAGCAGCATGATTTCACACACAATATAGCCCAGAGAGTAGAATATTGAATCTGAACATGGAAAGGAAATGTTATACTTAAAAAAAGAAGTGCTCATCAAAAACTCATGCCCTCAAAAATTTGCAAGAAATGTTATAGGATTTTATTTTGACAGGTCCTGGTCTAAGGAGAAGAGGACACAAATTTGGATTGGATTATATTCAGTTGTCTTGCTGTATTCCCCCCTAAGGTAACACACGTGGACAGTGGGCTGTATCTCTGTGGTCAGCTGGATGGGAAAGACAGGTATGAACACAGTACCCATCCATGCCAGCTGACAATAGGATATTACACCCTTTTTTTTTTTTTGAGAGGTTTTGCTATAGGATGCGTGCACTCACTAGACAGACAGAGAGACAGAGAGACAGAAAGCGAGAAATCACCCCCCGGGGGGGATGGCCATGCTGCAATCCTTTATCCTCCATTCTCCTCTCAGGATCTTGGGCATGCATGCACACGCACCCGGCATGAGTTCAAGACACCGGGTTCAGGACTCGAACCGTGGTCGACTACGTGGGAGTCCAGCGACATAGCCATTACGCTAACTGCTGATCTCAGGATACTACACCCTTATGCTTAATGCAGAGGAGGGAAATAAATGACTCAATGCGACAGGAATGTTTTATTGATATTTCCTCCCTAGGTTTCATGCTAAAGTCTTACATGTTCATATCTTTTCTGCTCCATTGGTGGAGGAAGCAGTGGAATATTTAAGAAGTATTTTGCTAGCTCTCTTCTTCAGACTGTAAATACTGGCAGGATAGAAGGCTGTATCTGAAATGGGTCCCTGGTTTCCCTGACAATGAACACAATCGCAGGTAACTGAAGTGGGAGGCAAGTTATTTAATCACCAGTAATGGAGTGGACATGAAGGCCACGTTGATATAATATGGCAGCATGTCCACAGCTGGATTGCCTCCCATCTTACTCCTCCCAGTTCTACTTTGAGCAGGGCAGGTTACTATTTACATGTCCTCATTTTCTCATTTGGTGTCTAAGCCCTCTACTCTATTGAAAAGGGATTTTATGTGTCCAGGTTTGTCAATTGGTATATTGACCACAGTGAATGGGGGTGCGATGGTTCAGTGATGAATTCATGAATGAGGAAGTTAAGAAGTTGAGTCACTGCTGTTCAACTACCTGGTTCTCACTACACAATCCCTTCTTTATCCCCTTTTGAGAACTCTAATTCTTTCATTTATTTGGCATTTTTCCCTCTATTTTGATTTCATATGCATAGGATTTGATTAATTTTAGTCTATAGTTTATAGGCATGACACAGGCATTGCTTGTCGATATGTGGTTATTTATTTATTTCAAAATATAATAAGTACTTGTGAAACATCTCCCCCCCCCAAAAAAAAAAAAAAAAAAAACACAACAGTATGCAAGATAGACCTTGACAGAATTTAAAATTCACCATGCGGCTCTTTCCCATCTCACTCCTGCCATTCTCCACCAAAGTCCCACATTAAACACCATCCTAAACTTGGAATATCATCATTTCTTGCCAGTGGTATGATGGCAAATGTCTGACAATCAGTTCTCTGGAGGAAAATTGCTGATTTTCACGGTGTAAACACTCCCACTGTGGCTGGTTTCAAGCTGTTGAAACTGTGTCACTGAAATTGGAGTGAGAAGACAGTACAATTGGCTTTCATGAGCTGGTAAATACCAATTCTGGTTCCTTGCTTTTTTTTTACTATAATTTCATCTAGGATATTTGTAGTCCCCAAAATTATTATATTGATTCAGTTGTTTTTAGCTTCATAAAAATTGCATTATATTTTACATAGTCATATTGGGGTTAGTTTTGACAGTTGATACGATATCATTAAGATTCACTTATAATATTGTCATCACGTCGTTTATTCATGTTGACTGATAGTTTTTCATTATATGAATACACCAGTTTATTCATTCACTCTCCTCTCAATGCACATGTAGTGTGAATCTACGTTTTTCTTTTGTAAATAGTGCAGCTAAGAACACTTTCGTATTTATGTCTAGTGATAAGCATATACAGGAGCATCTGATATAAACCTAGAAATGGAATTGCTAGGTGATAGAATACAGATCAATTATTAATACATGAGAAACTGAAGATCTGTTTCCAAATGGTTTGCCTCACTTAAGTTCCCAACAGTAATTTTTAAAAGAATTATTTATTTTATTTATTACTATTATTATTTTAATTTGCTATAAGACATGTGTACTTACCAGAGAGAGATAGAAGAGAGAGAGAGGGAAAGTGAGAAGGCAAGCCACTAGGTTCAGGACTTAAACCACAGTAACCATGCGGGAGCCCTGGCCACTGCACCACCCGCTGGCCCCCTAACAGTAATTTTTAAGTACATAGTCCTAAGGACCCTAATTATCTCTAACATGTCACATTCCTGAGCTTTTTATATTTTTTCTAATCAGATTAATGTAAAATTATCTCTCATGTCTCGCTTCACATTTTTCTCATCTCCAATAAATGTAGTGTATCTTTATATGTTTACTGAATATATATTTTTTTCTGTTAAGTATGTGTTAATATCTATTGTTTATTTTCTATTTGGTCACAGATTTGTGGTCAATATAATTTTTAAAATTTCTCCTAGCAAAGGACTTCTCTACCTAGGAGGATATAACTTTTTAGTTCTGGAGACAGGCCATGTTGTCTGAGGTCTTCTTATAAGGCTCCCTCTGCTTCTATTCTCCTTGACAGCTGTCTCGAGAGCCAGTTCACCAGCACTTTCTCCATGGATGCTGGAGGTATGCTCCAAACCTAGGTAGTCAGGAACCCTCCTTCCTTTGACTGACTTTGTTCATTTATCAAAGCACTATCCAGCACATCACTGAACTCCTTCCTGAGAACTCTTTCTTGGCTGCCTTGTTATTCTCTTTAAGTCAATAATCTACCATGGTGGGACCAGCAGTTAGCGTAATGGTTATGTCGCTGAACTCCCATGTAGTCGATCGTGGTTTGTGTCCTGGACCTGGTGGCTTAAAACTCACGCCGGACACGTATGTGTGCATGCCCAAGATCCCAGGAGGAGAATGGAGGAGAAAGGATTGTGGCGTGGCCATTCCCCTGGGGGGTGATTTCTTACTCTCTGTCTCTCTGTCTCTCCGTCTGGCAAGCGCACGCGCCCTATAGCAAAAACCTCTCAAAAAAAAAAAAAAAAAAAAGTCTACCATGTTGACAAGGCATTTCTCAATAATCTTGGAGAGCAAAATGCCAAACTTTACAACAGAAAACAGTGATCTATGGAAGAGTCTTCAGATCTTCATATGGAGTTACCCATCGATTTATCCAAGAATATGTGGCAGAGTCAGGGCACAAGTCCCATTTTATAATTCAGGGATCTTTCCGTGTAGTTGACCACTTTGTAGGCCCAAGTCTATTCCCATTAATCTCAGACACTGTATCTCCTCTGCTCCATGCTCAAATTTTCTTTCCTTCCTCTCACTCTCCACATGCGCACACACACACAGGTGTCTCAGTCAGAGAAGCTGTGGTTTCTGGTCTCTACTCCTCCTTCCACAGGACTCCATGAGCCTGAGGGGGCAGGGAGAGGAGGCGGTAGCAGAGGTTCTTGCTGAGTTCTCTGATCTCCACCCAGCGCTGTGTCACTAGCACCACAGAAGTAGAAGCCACTGTCTTCAGGATGCTCACTTGTCACCATCAGAGTTGAATGAGTTAAGTCTGGATGACTGATGGGAAACTTGGTCTGGGTAAAACCTTTTTCGTATGTGGCATTGGAGCCCATATTAGACGTTGCGATCAATATGAAGTTTTGTTTCTGGAACTGACGATACCAAAATACAGTCGAGGCCTGAAAGTCCGTGAAACGACATTCAATCTTCACAGATTTTCCGCTCTTACAGATGGCCCTGCTGGGATGTTGGGAGACAAGAGCACCAAGCCCAGAGCCTGCAGAGGTCAGAGAGATGAAAGAGGTCAAGGAACCCAGGCACAAAACAGCCTCACCTTTCTCCCAGATCCTGGAAACTCCTACTTGTTTTGTGCAATCTTCCTCTCAGACTCTTTGGGGTCATATTTACCCTTCTCCCCCATATTCTCTGGCTGGTGACTCTCATCTTACCCTTTACACCAGAGAGAGCACAGGTATTCCCTCTGACTTTGATCAGCATAAACAATCCACAGTGCCTGGCCATCACTTTGCCATGCCAACACCCACACACACCCGCTTAAGCCCCCAATATAATCAGGTTCATACTGGGCCCCAGAAGCAACAGAAGTATCAGCATCTTCAGCGTCGGCTTCACCCCACCTTTCCTCCTTTTCTGGAGAGGTCTTACCAGCTCTGCTTATGCAGGGCTATGAGCCTCCTGGAGGATGGATGACTGATCACATAATCCTAAAGATGCTCCAGTCTGCCCCCTGGTGGTGATCTTTGCCAGTGATTGAAGCTACATCCATCTCCCAGTCAAAGACTCTCATATTGCTAAAGGAGACCTTGGAGAGGTCCCAATACAACTTCCAAATGTGGAAAGATACAGAAACCTACAGCATTGAAATGATGTAAGTGAGTTTCTCATAAGGAAAGGAGTTTATGTTGAGTATTAAATAGTATTACAGTCAGTAATTGTACAGTGATTACAAAGAGGAGAAAAAGTTTTTGAAAGCACTATACTTATATTTCTATCACAGTTTCATGATTAAGTTTTCACTTACTTATTTGAGTTCTATTTCTCTATGGTGGGTAGTTAAGAAAGGCAAAATTAAAACTTGGCCTATCAGATTGGCTCTGTGATCTAGTAGTTAAGAGAGTTAGATCCAACATGGCCGACGGTATTTTGAATCCCAGCACCGATGCCTTGAAAAACACACTGGATGTGTGTGAATATATCCCCAAATGCTGACAGGATGGAGAAATGCAGGAGAAGGGATTGTGGTGTGATTGCACCCCACTGGGGAATGCTTTGTCCTTCTTCCTCTCTGTCTCTCTGACTTTCTCTGGTGAACACACACATACTCTGGCTTATAAATAAACACACACAAAACTTGGCCCATCAAATACTTTTGTACTATAGTGAAATAGTTTTTTTTTTTTATTATAACAAATAGAACTATGTTGGTATTCGTGTATCTACTGAGGGCATCTGTGTACTCCTGCATTTCCCTGGTTGTGTTGGGCCTCTTTAGAAGGGACCACCTCACACTATAACTGTGCTTCTTCTGCAAAGAGCAGGACACTTGCTATGGATGACTTTTGGCTCAATGTCTTATGTTTAAGAGGAAGCAGCTGGAAGCCCTGGGATCAGAAGAAAATCTTTCTGTTCCTTCTGAAAAACACTAGCTATTAGGTATATTCCTGTGGTGTTTTATTACCACATCCACTTAGCTAAGCAGGAAATACATTTCAGAGCACTTCATTCCTGCTACAGTTCTGGGTTAGAGTTGATTACAGGGGGAAGAAATGTATAAAATTTGTAAAAAGAAGGTGAGACAGCTGCCACTGTGCTCTGAAGTCATCACCAGGGTCTGAGACAAAGAGGAATAGGGCCAAAAATGTGAGTGGAGGGACCAGCAGATGGCATAATAGTTATGTCACTGGACCCCCATGTAGTCAACTGTGGTTCAAGTCCTGGACCCGGTGGCTTAAATTCACCCCAGGTTGTATGTGCATGTGTCTCAAAATCCCATGGCCATTTCCCTGGGGGGTGATTATCACTTTCTGTATCTCTGTCTCTCCTGCAAGCACATGTGCCCTATAGCAAAAATCTCTCTCTCTAAAAAAAAAAGTTAATTAAAAAAGCACGCACACACACAATAGTGCCAGCGGGGTCCACTTAATACTGACCTTTTCCTGCTCTATGTTCAGTTCTTCCTAAGGCCTGCCAGCTCTGCTAACCAAGAGAGGCCCCAAACCCAGCAACAGACATGACCCTATGGTCTCCTATGGAGTCAGCCATCTTCCAGACTCCTGCACCAGTGCCTCCATGCTTCCATGTGGTATTGAGAACATATCTAATTTAATGCAAGCCCCAGCTTGTCCATCTTCACCAGAGTTAGTTAGAAGTATCTTTTTTCCTGATCCTTTTTGAACTATTTGTCTAACTTTTTCCCAAATTATATCAATCCTAATTCTAAGAAGTAATTTTTTTTTAAATTTCTTAATGCTCATATTAGGCTTTTTTTTCTGATTATACTCTGATATAATTTATTTTACCATTATTGGCTGATCCATTATGAATTATGGATTAGCCATAGCCCAAGTCTTGCATCTGTCCACAGCCAATACATGCTGTCATTCCTCATTTTCTAAGAATGTTTCAATGTCAGCTCTTTTCTATTTTTAAACTCATGTAACCAGATTTCTTAATGTCTGGGGGACTTTCATATCTATAACGGCTGTTGGAGAAGATAGACGTTAGAGTGAGAGCTCTGGAGTCACAGGGCTATGGCTTAGGAGAGTCTGGGTCGTGGAATCTTATAGCCACCATCTTTGCCCAGGATATATCTGCTATCGGGAATCAAGACCATTCATCAGAGAAACATGTTTAACAGGGCAGAGACAGAGCCTGATGGAGCCTCTTTCTACTTGGAGTTGATATATACTAAAGATTTATGCAAAAAAAGACAGATGATTATAAGCATATAGGAAAGTGACTAATTAAATAGTGCTAAGACAATAATACTTCTAATTATTATAGTTGTACAGAGCTAAAAGTTTGACTATCTAAAATACTGGAAATCAGGAAGGGACCAATAGGTGTTAATTGCTTTAAAGTTCATGTGTTCTTCAGGTGAAGAGTGAAAATAAGACTAGTCTTAGATATCATTAACGTGATGTAATTCTGTGATACAATTTTATGATTCTTTATCAAGAAAATAAAAATGGAGTCTGTAGTTCTGGGAGGCAAAATAATGAAATGAAAAAAAAAATAACCAAAACAAGGCAATAAATGACAGAAGCAAAAACACAATGTGGGGACCAGCAGTTAACATAATGGCTATGTCGCTGAACTCCCACGTAGTCGACTGCAGTTCAAGTCCTGGACCCAGTGGCTTAAACTCACGCTGGGAGTGTGTGCGTGCATGCCCAAGATCCCGAGAGGAGAATGGAGGAGAAGGGATTGTGGTGTTGCCATCCACCCTGGGGGGTGATTTTTCGCTTTCTGTCTCTATGTCTCTCTCTGTCTTTCTGGCGAGTGCATGCGCCCTATAGCGAAACCTCTAAAAATAAAAGTGCTAAGACAATAATACTTCTAATTATTATAGTTGTACACAGCTAAAATTTTGACTATCTAAAATACTGAAAACCAGGAAGGGACCAATAGGTGTTAATTGCTTTAAAGTTTATGTATTCTTGGGTGAAGAGTGAAAATAAGACTATTCTTAGATATTGTTAATGTGATGTAATTCTGTGATACAATTTTATGATTCTTCATCAAAACAAGGCAATAAATGACAGAAGCAAAAAGGCAATAAATGACAGAAGCAAAAACACAATGTGGGGGCCAGCAGTTAACATAATAGCTATGTTGCTGAACTCCCATGTAGTCAACCATGGTTCGAGTCCCGGACCCAGTGGCTTAAACTCATGCTGGGCGTGTGTGCATGTGTGCCCGTGATCTGGAGAGGAGAATGGAGGAGAAGGGATTGCAGCGTGGCCATCCCCACTGGAGGGTGATTTCTCACTTTCTGTCTCTCTGGCGAGCATACGTGCCCTGTAGCAAAAACCTCTCAAAAAAGAAAAAAAAGAAAAAAACACAATGTGAGAAAAATAAACATGTAAAATTAAGTAAGAGAAATAAACTCAAATATATTTATAATCTCATGCTACATAAAACTATATAGAATTATATTTTAAAAAAACAGACTGAACATTCTAATTGTATAACTCATAAGACTGAAAAAAGTGAATTAATTATATGCTGTGTATAAAATACCACCTAAAGAATAAGAACCCCTCCCCCCCAAAAAAAGGGCAGAAGAATAAATACTTATCAAATGATATTTTTTGAAAAATTGAATAGTTTACTGAGGTCATCTCAAAGGACTTTGTTGTAAAAGGAACAGTAGGGGGGGAAAGATATCACCAAATAATGGCTAAAGATTCAAATTACCCTAATATGGTATCCAGTCTTCAAAACTGTCACTCCAAACATACCACCAGTGTTCACAGTCCTGAGTCCTCTTTCTTGCTTCTGAGCTGGCCGGAATGTGGTAGTGGAAGTGTCACTGGATGTTTTTCAGGCTGGTCTATAAGTAGACTTGTAGATCCCACCACTGTCTTTTGAATGCATGCCGTTGGAAAAGCTGGTTACTATGTAAATACTTCAGCTCCTTGGAGGAGAAAGCCCACCTAATCACACTACAGGAATGTGTAAAGAATGTGAGAGATGTCCAGCTGCTCCATCGTCCTTTCAGCCATCCCAGGTGAGGTCCAGACACGTCCATGAGAAAGCCACCTTGGATGTCCAACCCAGCTGAGCCTTCTGATACTGTGGCTTCAGTGAACTATCTGGTTGCAGCTACATGAGGAGCCTAAGTGAGAGCTGTCTAGGTGAGCCCATGCAACATACAGAGCCATGAGCAATGATAATGAATCATTATTTTAAATAACCAAGTTTGGGGCTGGTTTGATACACATCAATAGATAATCAGAAGATGTAACTGTCAGCATTTCTAAACTTTCTAAGTAAGATACAATGTACAAATAATAGACTGCACAAATCTTATGTTCAGCCCAGTGAAATTTTCAAATGTAATACCATGTAACCACCCAGATGAAGATATAGAATATTTTCAGAATTCTCCAAATTGCCCTCATGCTTCCTTCAAAGTTAGTAAAATAAAGCTCCTAAATGCAACCACTATTCTGTCTTCATATGGTATATATTATTTTTTGTGTATGACTTCATTTATCCAATACTATGTTTATGATATCCATCCATGTTGAGAATTTCATCTGATGTCCTTTCTTCATTGCATTCTGTTATATAAATGTAACATAATCTATTTTTCCATAGCATTGCTGATGCACAGTTGGGTGCTTTCAGGTTTGGAGCCGTCGTAAATGAAGCTCTGTGATAATACTCTTCCTCATATGTTATACAACACATTTTGCTTCCTAAGAATTCTAGACTATTTCTAGGTGGAGTAAACAAATTGACTTACTGACTTGTCTAATTTATGGTTGATTATGTTCAATGGGCCTTTAAACTGAGCAGTTATGTTTATTATGCTCAAAAAATCATAATTTTAGATTATAATTTTATATAAATCATCCCCTTTTAATAGGTGCTATGGCCTCTGAACATTAGCTAAGAAAACATTTAGTGATATTTTATGTTTTTCAAGTTTCCTGTCTGTCACCTCAGATAATATCCTCTTACTACTTGGTTGTGGGAATGGAGGTTATAATAAAAGCTCATAGCTGTAGTGTTCTTTTTAGCATTAGGATTATACTTAGGAGAAAAAAATAGGCTCAATAGTTTTACAGAGGAACTTGTGAAGTCTGTTTAAGTTCATACACTTTGCTTTATAAACTCTTCAACTGAAAGGAGAAATTTGTTTCCCTTCTAGTCAAGTTTCAGATACCAAGGAAAAACAAGATGGTCTGCCTGCTACTGTTGTTCACCCTTTGCTCTTCTTTCTCTCGTGGACTGTCTCACCCCATCCCATCACCTTGGAGAGTCACATGTACACAGAGAATAGATGTCTCTGTGGTGCTATGTCTCTCCCACTGCCACAGAGGTCTATGGTGACATTATCTGGCTGAGGGGATGGTTGATATGGAGGTATATATGAACATGATCTAGACATCCAAGGTGAAGCAACTTGGAACCACTGCATTTCTGGTGGTCTCCTTTGATCGTCAGGGAACATCTTCCATGATGGCTTGGAGCACTCATCATCTTGATATGATACATGGTATGACGAGTGCCTTAGGTCTGATACTGAGTGTGTTTCTTCCCTCTCTGTATCTTAGTATTTTGGTCTCTGTGTGACTCAGAGTGAGTCAAACTTTCAAAAATACATGGGAGGAGAAATCTAAAGCTAAATATAGACTCCCAGAAAGAATTCAGAGAGACTCCATGGAGCCAAGGTTTGTGTGTATTCTGGACAGGGACTCTGCAATTCTCCAGAAATTCTTTCTGGCAGGAGAAGGAGAATTTATTTTCTTTTACCTTGATATTATCTCCTCACTCTTTCCTTCCCCAGTTCCCTAAGCCTGCCTTACACTTTGGTGCCTGTACAGCTAATGAAATCAGTGCATCAGTCCAGTTCATCTCAAATTTTGCCTTTGTTTGTTTGTTTGTTTTTTGGAGAGGTTTTTGCTATAGGGCGCGTGTGCTCGCCAGAAAGACAGAGAGGGACAGAGAGACAGAAAGTGAGAAATCACCCCCCAGGGGGGATGGCCACGCCGCAATCCCTTCTCCTCCATTCTCCTCCATTCTCCTCTCGAGATCTTGGGCATGCACGCACACGCGCCCGGCGTGAGTTTAAGCCACCGGGTCTGGGACTCAAACTGTGGTCGACTACATGGGAGTTCAATAACATAGCCATTATGCTAACTGCTGGTCCCAAATTTTGCCTTTGGTTTGAAGCCTTCCCTAATGTCACCAGTCAGAATTGGATGTATTATTTCCTATTCCTCATTAATACCTCTGCTTGAAGCACACATCATATAATATTGTAGTTACAGTATTTGTTTATCTTTTTTCATAGAGAGAGATATTTTGCTATAGGGTGTGTGCGCTCGCTAGAGAGACAGAAAGAGGCAGAGAGACAGAAAGTAAGAAATCACACTACAGGGGTGATGACCATTCCACAATCCCTTCTCCTCCATCCTCATCTCAGGATCTTGGGCATGCATGCACATGCACCCAGTGTGTTTTTAAGCTGCTAGGTCCAAGACTTGAACCACAGTTGACTATGTGGGAGTCCAAAGACATACCTATTATGCTATCTGTTGGCCCCAACAATATTTTTTCTACACATTTCTCTCCCATTAGATTTTTAATATTTTTCTGAAGGAAACAAGCATTTGGTGTTATTTTCCAATGTTCTAAGTGACAATTTTTTAAAGTGTTAGGCTGTAAGATTAAACTCTTCTTCTCCCTTTTCTCTCTACCTATCTTTGTCTTCCTGCTTTCCCCACGCTTAGGAGATACACACACACACACACACACACACACACATGAGTGGGCTTCAACAAGTTTGTGAAAAGTAGCATTAAAGTATAAGTTTATTTTGGTGGAAAAAAATTTGAATCCAAGGATAGTTTTTTTTTTCATTTTATGCATTCTTCTATGGACATTTTGAAGATCCCTCATATACCGTTTAAAACCAATTCAGTGAATGACTAAGCTTCCTGACAACCCACAAAATACACTGATGCCAGCAGCTGCTCTGGGCACTTGTCTGAGGTGGAAGAGAGAGACAGCGAGGACTATGTGCAAAAGAGCCACCTGGTAGGGGAAACAGGTTTTGGGGACACATTCATGTACAGAGAGGAGGGGACTGTGCTTCACTGTGCCTAGACTACTGGCACAGAGATAGAGAGCTGAGTGGTCCTTTTGGGTGGATGTCACTGTGAGAGGGAAGGATGGCTTCTTCTCCCGAGAGGTGCTGTAGCCTTCAGCTAGGTCTCCTTTCTGAGTATCATTTACTGTTAGTGAGTAGTAGATCAGTCTCAGCCCTTTCCCTGGGTCTTGTCGGTACCAGTACATGGAATCATGATTCAAATTCTGTTCACATTCCAGGGTCACCTTTTGTCCTTCCTCTCTGAACACATGTTTTGGGGTCTGAGTGATTCCACCATGTGTGGTTCCTGTGGAAGAAAGAGAAAGACCCTGGAAAGAGTTCGGGAAGGTGCAGCATCACCAGGGGAGACCTAGCGCTGGAGCAGGAATATGCTTCCTGAACCCAGGACTTACCTGCTCCCAGGAGACAGAAGGCCACCCAGCACAGCACATGGCTGCCCATAGTGGGCAGGTCCCTGTAGCTCTAAGCTCTCCTTGCGAGGGAAATGAGGAAGGAAGCTGAGCTCTGGAGCTCCCTCTGCTTTCATGTGTGGAGTAGGTCAGGACGCCAGAATGAACAGCAGAATGAACAGGGAGGATCCCGGAAACATTCACAAAGAGCTCCCTAATTTTACAAATGAGTAGACAGGCCTGAGAGCTGAGTCCTTCACACTGCCATTGCTTTGCATTGCTTCTGGGCTGAGGGGACTGGGACCCACATTTCTGAGGCCAGTCTCTCTCTGATTGGCTCATTGGTTCTTACCTTTCCACTTACTCTAATGTTTTGATTACTACAGGAGCACTATAGACACTCTGGTTACCTAAGAATGTAGAATTAATTTTGAATGCCACCCACTCACTCAGGAAAGAAGTGACTCGGGTCTGAACAGAGGCATCTATGACAGCGAGCACAAGGACTCAGCTCCCTGAAAGCCTCCTTCAACTGATCCATTCCCGCCACGCCTTGTGTCCCCTCACCCACCTTCACTCTGGCTAGTTCTACTTCATTATGTTATTTTCATTCTCTTTGTGGTTTCCCTGCCTGTTTTCCATGCCCTTTACTAAATTTTCAGTT
The DNA here is from genome assembly GCA_026018925.1 of Tupaia tana. Taxonomy (NCBI): domain Eukaryota; kingdom Metazoa; phylum Chordata; class Mammalia; order Scandentia; family Tupaiidae; genus Tupaia; species Tupaia tana. The sequence continues at coordinate 12,959,004 of JAKSZU010000003.1, forward strand.
GCTTTATTCTCCCTTGTGCATTTTTAAATTTATTCATCGTTTTCAGGGTACTTTTGGGATTTTTTTCTTTCATTTATTTTCTGAGTTCAATTAATTTCTTTATTTCTTACTGTTTTTATTTCTGTTGTTAGTTTTTGAGCTTCTGGTTATAGGCGACTTACATCCTCAGCTGCTTACTTGAATTTATTTGCTTCTGTTTGCCATGTAGACTTCCATTTTCTTCTGAACCTTTTTCTATTTTTTTGTTTTTCTTTTTTTGAGTAAGGGGGCAGAGGCGGTGGCAGGGGATCCTTTATTCTATGATTTTACTTTCTTCTTGTTCATTTTAGTGTTATAGGGATATTTTACAGTCATCCTAGCTGGATGGTATTATTTTCTGTTGTTCTAGCAAAACCCAGGCATTTTATTAAGTTTCATTTGTTTTCCTGATGGGCATGGTTGTAAGTCCTCTTACTTTGTGATTCTCTTTTGTTTGTAGGACTCCTTGTTTCCTTTCATTCTTCACTATCCAATTGCCAGAAAGCCTTTAATCTTCCTTATCGCCTTTTTTCTCCCCTCAGAAGGCCATGTTGGGAAGACTGTCCCTTTGAATGCCTGGTGCTTGAAGTGGAGTGGACTTTGAAATCCCCCTTTCCTGTGGTACCAGCTTGGTCTTACTCAGGGTCTCTCAAGTCCCTCTGTGAGGATTCCTTCATCTGTCTCGCTGGTAGATTTTCTGGGTTTTTCTTCCTCCCAGGGGTGTCATGGGAAAGGCAGGAAATAATTACAGAAAAACAAAAAAATAAAACAATGCAGTGGAGTAACATGATTTATATTCCATGCTGGGAGGCTGGACTTAACTTGCTACATGTGTGTTTGACATGACTTTGCATTTGTCTACTTTTTGATTTTTTTAAAATTATCTCATCAAAGCAAATGATAATAATCCTTTTCTGTAAGTTCCCAACATTTGTTGAGTGATAAGAATTCTTTTAAAAAGTCACTGAAATAACAAAAGAATTGAAGTGATTCATTTCTAGTGAAAAAATACCTGTAGGCCAACTTATTCTTCTTTATCCCACCAAAATTTATCTATTTCCACCATCGTTTGTATATTCTATAAGTCTGTAGCAGAGTTCTTAATTGTGGTATCTACACATTCTCATATATAACCCATGTGCCACACAAACCTGGTTTTGAATTCTATCTCTGTCACCCACTAGAATTTTCTTTTACTTTTTCAAGAAAGGAAACTTCGGGAACCATAATTTCTCATGGTGACACGAAGAAACTATTTTCTTTGCTTGATTGCTTTGGTGATTAAGTAAAATTATATATGTAAATCATGAAGTATAGAACTTGATACATGGTATGGAGTAAAAGAAAGAGTTACATTGGTCAAAACGTGTTTAACTTTTACATACATATTACATACTGCTGTTGAAATACAGGCTGTTGAGCATTGTCATGTCTCTTGGGTGACAGGGTCTTAGTTCCCCAGCATGGGCTGGGATGTACCATGGCCTTTCTACAACCTGCAAAATGCAGCAGAGCCAATTTGCTCACCGTGCGATAAGGAATCTCCTTTCCCCACCCCACGGGCGTCTGGTGTGAGGCTGGGCGGGGCCTGCAGGACGTTTTGCACCGGGAGGATGTGACTCTGCATTGCTGTGGACAAGGAGCTGGCACAGAAGTATGCTGCTGAGTCTCCTGGCTCTGCCAGCTGGATCTTTAGTACGCTGGGTCCCTCTCTGGGAAATTCTGCAGAAAACCGTCTCGTTGGCATTCCTGATTCATCTATGGTATTTTCTTTTTGGAGGTAAGTCATGAACTTCAGACTTTCCTCCTGGAGCTGACGATACCAGTAAACACTGTTGTGTCCACTCACTGGGCTGCACCTCAGGGTTACGTTCTGCCCTCGCCCCCTGATGAGGTGTTGTGGGTCCTGGGTGACACCAGCATTTGCGAGACCTCAGAAGAGGAGAGACCACATGAGGAAGTCAGAGGGCAGATAATGAGTACTTAATGATGAAGCAGACCAAAACAAGATCAGACATCTTTATACTCTCCTGCATTCACTTTAAAAATTTACACGAATTTTGCTTTCTACTCCATAATGTGATTGTTTTCATGTACACATCAATACCTTTCAGGAAATCCTTGGGTAACATAAAGATCCAAGGTATATTTGAAATGCAGCTATAGAGCCAGAGGCAAAGTCCAGCAATGCTGATCTATTAGCTCAGGACTCACCTACTCTCAGGAGCCAGAGGGCCACAAAGCGAAGGAGGCTGGTGCCCATGGCAGAACGGGGCATGAAGGCGAGGCTGCAAGCAGGATCAGGAAAGGCGTGTCCTGCAGCAGGCCCGGCAGCTGGACCTCATAGCTACCTTCTATGAAGTGTTCTCCTGTGATGTCACCATCTCTGGGAGATTGTACTTTGCCTAGAACTAATTTTGTAAATCTGTTGTATGGCCTACCCCTTTTTTCCTTATCTCTATGCACAATCTGCTGTTGTATTTCTCAGTCATCCACAGACACACCGCCTTACTGTGTGTTTATGGGTGATAATGTTGAATAGGGCAAGTTTTGAGATAAGCATGTTCATTAATGGTCCTTGTCAATTTCTTAAACATAGCTGAACACTAATTTTTATCATCTCTGTCTCCACTTTTTTCTATCTTTTGTCCCTTTATTCTTCTTTCATTGACTCAAGTCATGTTTCCATTTTCTGGCTGTTTCTGAATAAAAGTATTGATCAGAGAGAATATGGAGATACATGTATTAAAGGACTGAGAAGAAGGCCCACCACTTTATTTTTTATTAAGCTTATTTATTTATTTCTTCCGTAAAAGAGAGCAAGAGAGAGCCAGAACCCCCAAGAGGGTCCTGACATTACAATCTACCCCTAGCCGTCAGCCAGCCCTAGAAGATGGGCACACATCAGTACAGCAAACTAAGAGAGGTCTACAGAACTTGAACTGGTAACACTCCAATGTGAGATCGCTTTACAGATCATCCCATTTTACCACCACACCACTGTCTGGCCCCAACCTTCTGCCAGTTAAGTGGGTGTCAGAAATAGTCAAACCAGCAGTTTGTCCACTCAGTCTCAACCTTCCCTCATTATCTGCCTCGTGGTCTAGACATTGACACTTACTGCTGTTATCTCATCATCATTGATCGAAAGATCACCATGGCAACCACTCAGTCTCATCTTGGACTTCTCAAGTGCAAAACCTTTTGCTTTTCCACTAGCAGCGATGCCAGTGTTTGTCCAAACCATTGGCGGATTGATGGCCGCCGAACAGGAAGGGGAAGCATTGTTCAGAGCTGGGTCCACACCTCCAGGAACTGCACCTCTTCTCTTCTTTCTCTGTGGAACTTGCAGATTTTCTTCTGTCAACATTTCTGCACCCTCTGATTTTACTTTTCTATCTCTGTTACTCATCCCTTAGCTGTTTGTGCCAATGAGATGTCTCTCTCTGCTAACTCCTATGCTATTCTTAATTCAACATGATGATATAGCAAATGGAATTTAATAAAACCCTTATTTCAAATGCCAGCTCTGCAATCCTCTTAGTGTATATCTTGCACTTATCTCCTTTGAATTCAGTTACTTTCTTAGTAAAATAGAAATAAAGCATATATTTTGGGGATGCTGGTAAAGAATAAACAAGACACTATATGTGAAGTGTCTAACAGTAGACAGCACCCTGCCTAGACAGCACCCTGCCTAGTTTATTGTCCCTCTTAAACCGAGTTCAGCCACCTCTAATGAAACTTAGAATATGTTTCTCTAGGAGATTGCCAAGCTGGTTTAACATCACCATGGGGATGATATACTATAAATTTGTTTCAGAAAGAAAACTAAGGTAATTGTTCTAATTTTACAAAGTGTGGTACAAAATGTTTAGCTCTCTCATTTCTAATCTTTTTTTTTTTTTTTTTTTTTTTTTCCCCAAAACAGTGGTTGTGAGACCCTGGGCAACTTATTACTTTCTTTGAGCCTATTAAAGTGGGGATAATAATAGCTACCTTAATAGTTTTTGTCTTATTCCCAATTATAAGAACTAGTCCCATGTAGCATATGGTCAAAATATCAGCATATGTCAATTCCATATCTTGAGTTCGGCACTTACACCGATCTCATCTGGCATTGGGGATTTACTGAAGCAGGATGAAGGCTCTGGATCAATTTCCTCCCAGTTGGATGAAAGAAGAAAAATAAGTGTATGCTTCTGGTTTGCAGTGGAGTTGGCTGGGTATCACACAGTGTCTGGGATAATGACAGAATAGCCTGCCATCCAGCTGTTTACATCAACGGTCCAGTAAGACACAAGAATGTGAGAGCACAGATGAATGATTACTGAACATTTTCTCTTAGTACATTTAGGATGGATTTTGTTTTAAATTTGGTTCCTTTAGGAGAACTTTCACATGATACATTCATACTTTCTAATCAGAGTTTGTGTAGAAAAAAACTGACTTGTAATTTTGTACCACACACCCCATATATATGTGCCGCTCTTTGTAAAAGACATTTATGAAAAATATTGTAAAGTGAGAGAGAAGAAATAAAAAAGAAACAAAGCCAGAGCACAGCCGTCTTGGGCAATAAGACATGCATACTAACAGTAGCTAGAACCTGTTTATATCACTAGTTTCCAGGCACGCCATAGAGGTTTACATGAATTATTTTATTTGACCTGATGCTATCAGATTGATACTATTATTATTCCCAACTTAGAGGCTCACACATGCTCACGTTTGCATAGATTTTGAGTAGCGGAGACAGAACTGGGCTCCAGGTGATCTGGCTCCAGAGTGACACTCTTAGCCCTCACCATGCACTACCTTTTGTGGCCATGATGACAGTTGTCAGAGGCCTGGGAGGACAGTGGGCATTTAAATGTCTTCCTGTGATGTAAGGGGTGGGCCTGAGGGCCATGGACACAGACAGCCCTCTGACAGAGGGCTAGTGCTCTGGATTCTGGGAGTTGAACACAGGGAAGAAACCAGAGATCCAGTTCTAGAGGCAAGAAATTAGAAGTGAAAATGGTTCTAGATATGAGACAAAATGGAGGCTATTTAGAACTAGATGACTGAAGAGAAGGGAAAGACTGACAACAAATGTGACTTGACACTCTGTCTTGGAGGGACATGGTGCATGGTCCCGCAGTAATCCCCTCTCCTCCATCTCTCCTTCCTTTAGGATTCTCGGCATGCTCACACATGCCTGACATGTTTCTCAAGCTTCCTGGGCCTGGAAATCCAACTGTGCAGTCAGCTATGTGGTCTCCAGCTGCCTCCGCCACTGCACCAACAGCTGGCCCTACTGTTTTTGTGTTCATTTGCTTTTTATTTTTGTGAGGTCTCCTTTTTTTGTGACCTATCATAGCTGCTCTTTAGAATGTGCCATTTTGAAGTCTTATACTGCATATATTGTAGCCCTAAGCCTTGCTGCCACTTACATATCTGCTGAGAACTGGGACATGTCTGGCCCAGGGCTCTGCACAACGTGGCATGTACTGAGGAAGGAGTGGGAGAGGCTAGACCTGTGCAGGTCTCCTGAGACTGTCAGGCAGAGAGGAACTACCCTGTGAGGTGTCGCGGCATCATTGCATTAGCCTGGGAAGGAATAGAGAATGGTACACCAAAGAGGTTAAAATTATTACCTGAACACAGGCCTCCACGAGGAACCCCTCCAGCTCCGGGCTTCATGCCTGTTCACCACAGCCCAGGATTTCCAGAGATCTCCTTTCATTTTGAGTGAAATTATGAGATTAAACCTGTTGGAGTCATGTTGTACAAGTCATGAGTTGGTAGATTTAAAGTCTTGTTATATAAATTTTTACTCAGAAAGCTGGTGAGAGTAAAGCATGCCAAGGTGAATGCTGAGGAAGATGTTGCTGTCATACCAAAGATCTTCAAGGACTCAGTTAAAAGCACCTTCATTGAGCGAGTGTCATGGCATGGAGAGTTTTAAGGGACTGAGGAGAAGGCAAGGTGGAAAAGGATCAAAGATGAGAGACAGAAAGAAAACTTACTTCAAATGATGGCATTAGCAGAGGGGTCGAGAAGAAGGAATGAGATGGTCTCACTGTAAGAACCCTGAGGTCTCTGAGGAGAGCAGGAACTGAGACTCTCAGAGTACCTGGGATCATTGATAAAGGCACTAAATGCAACGATAAGTCGCTTAGTGAATATAGCACACTGAACAAATATGAGGTAATTTTACAGCCAGCTTGTGTTGGCAGGATGAGCAAAACCAGAACGGATAAGAGGAGTGTATCTTTGGTGGCCAAAAACTGTACAATTCTTTCCCACCTATTTTACCTTTTTTTTTTTTTTTTTTTTTTTTTTTTTACTTTTTTTTTTTTGGAGAGGTTTTTGCTATAGGGCACAAGCGCTCACCAAAAAGACAGAGAGAAACAGAGAGACAGAAAGTGAGAAATCACCCCCGAGGGGGCATGGCCACGCTGCAATCCTTTCTCCTCCATTATCCTCTCGGGATCTGGGGAACGCACGCACATGCGCCCGGCGTGAGTTTAATCCACCGGGTCCAGGACTCGAACCACAGTAGACTACATGGGAGTCCAGTGACATAGCCATTACACCAACTGCTGGTCCCCCTATTTCACCTTTTATTACTTTTTTGACACCATTGTCATTGGCATGTGGTGACAGTTACGTATTAATAGATGGATTTCTCAAGCCGATGTGATTTTTTTCTTCCTGTGGAAAAGGAAGTCTGGTAGATGGATTAGCAGTTGGGAACTGGGAAACACTGGTGCATCAAGAGCCAGGGGTGTTCAGAAGAGAATGACAAAGGCAGTAAGACCACGTAGCGTTTGTAAACTGAGCCTTAAACCGTGTGTCGCTGATGCCAGCTGAAGTAGGGCTGGGATCATTTAAACAGTGAAATGACAAAAGCAGAACAAAGGTATTAGCATGTGTGTATTTCTTCTATATTTTTAAACTCAGTCTATTTCATTAAATTGAGAAAAAGAAGTAAAAGCATTGCAATGTTATCAACCAATTTCTTCTAACAGAAATGCCATAATTTGTGTCATGGTCCAAAGTGACCATATCATTTATTATTCAAAGCTGGACAGTGTCTTATGCAAAAACAGAGCTATTATTAATTACGTCAGGACAACAAGCCTAACCCAGGGCTACCTTGGAAAGCCAGGACTCTGATCACTCTACCCAGCTGGCTTTCTGAAACGTTCTTTTACTGCCATCTGGCAGTGGTAGAGGAGATTGCAGGAAATAAACACTATTTTTTTAAAATTAATTATGATATTATATTATTTATTAATCCAAATTATTCATTATTAATACTTTCACTGTTGCAGTATGAAGGAATTTCAAAAAGTTTGTGGAAAAATTAAAGTATGAGTTTATTTGTGCAAAAAAATGAATCCTTACATAGTTTTTCATAATATACATTTTTTGGGACCAGCAGTTGGTGTAATGGCTATGTTGCTGGACTCCCATGTAGTCAACCTCAGTTCAAGGTCTGGACCCGGTGGCTTAAACTCACACTGGGTGTATGTGCTTGCGTGCCCAAGATCCCAAGAGGAGATTGAAGGAAAAGGGATTGTGGCATGTCATCTCCCCTGTAAAAACCTCTCCGAAAAACATTTTTTTAATATATTTTATATATTTATATATTTTTTATATATACATTTTTCGAAGAACTTGTTGAAGACCAGTTGTTTACAGGAATGGTCTACAATGTCTCTTCCAAACAGATAGTGTCTGGATCTGTCTGTTATCTACGTGTGTATTTATTGTGCAATTATGTTCAGATATTGTCATGGCAGCAATATGTCTTTTTTTTTTTTTTGAGACAGAGAGCTTTTTTTCTTTTTCTATAGGATGAGTGCGCTTGCCAGAAGGACAGAGAGAGACAGAGAGACAGAAAGTGAGAAATCTCCCCCCAAGGGGCATGGCCACATGCAATCCCTTCTCCTCCTTTCTCCTCTCAGGATCTTGGGCATGTATGCGCTTGTGCCCAGCATGAGTTTAAGCCACCAGGTCCGGGACTCGAACTGTGGTCAACTACATGGGAGTCCAGCGACATAACCATGATGCTAACTGCTGGTCCCTCAAACTGTCTTCTTTAGCAGTCCTGGTTGGGTCACATGTGTAAGAAATAAAAATTTTATGCATCTGTATATATATATATATATATATATATATATATATATATATATAAATATATATATGTGTATATATACATACACATATATATATGCATATATATATACACATATATATACACACACACACTACACACACACACATACACATATTCTATATATACATAAGTGTGTACATGTATAGTTATACTATATATCATTGCATATAATATATGTAGTGTGTGTACATATACGTGTGTGTGTGTGTGTGTGTGTATCCCAAATCGAAGACTCATATTCATATCAGATCTTACTTAGAGACCAAATAATGCAAGTCTCCAATCTTGAAGAGAAGAATACTGAGTCCCATTGAAGTGAGGGTGCCTCTCAAGGTCTCACAGCTAAAAACAAAAACAAACCAGAGTTAAGGTCAGAAATCAGGCTTTCTGATTCTAATTTCTGTATCTTTAGGTTTGAGACCTACGAGAGCGAAAGGGAAAATTTAGTGTTGGAAATAACAGGATAAAAATTTCATGCTCTTCTTGGGCAGTTGTACAAAGAATTGAATATCCTGGATTAGTCCTTAAATAGGGATCCTAAATGACATTTCTCTGATATCTGTTCTCTATTCCCATTTAATCATTGCCCTTGAGGGACTATCATTCTTGTTGAAGAGGAAGATCTCCAAGAAAAGACTACAGTAAACCTGTAGAAATCAATATACTGTTGTTCTGCAAATAAAGAAGTTATTTCCTCTGCCAGGTGTATTGATGGGGAAAGGGTTTTCAGGGAAGTTATATTTGAAATAAAATCAGTAGGAATGTTTGTGTTTTGGTAAGACTGTATTAACCTCAGACATCTGGCCTCTGCACTTAAAAATTGGTTTTGGAGTTTTAGCTTCTAAACTGTTTTTTGTGCTACCCAGGTGTATTCCCTGGATAAAAGATGAAACAGTCTTTACTTGGTCTGATATTGTGCTAAAAACTAAGGATTTGATCCCATCTCTAAACCATCCTCTCTCACCAGGATCCCTGCATCTAGGATATGTACTAATCATCCCTCACTCCTTACTTGAGTTGGTCACCTATTGAATGTCCTGGCTGAATACCACTCCTTGAAACCCTTGACACATATGGTCAGAGGGACAGGCCCTAGCTCCCATGTTGTTCAAAATTACCAATCCCTGGGACCAGCAGTTAGCGTAATGGCTAGGTCTCTGAACTCCCATGTAGCCCACCGCGGTTCGAGTCCTGGATCTGGTGGCTAAATCTCATGCCAGGCGCGTGTGCTTGCATGCCCAAGATCCCGAAAGGAGAATGGAGGAGAAGGGATTGCAGTGTGGCAATCCTTTCTTGGGGGTGATTTCTCACTTTCTGTCTCTCTGTCCCTCTCTTTCTGGTGAGTGCACGTGCCCTATAGCAAACCTCTCCCCCCAAAAAATATTACCAATCCCTTTGGCTAATGTTGGGTTTTCCAAGAGCATCTTGAGTAAAGTAGGATCTATCTTCTGTGTTTTGGATTTGTAATCTGGCATGAGAGAAAGTCAAATTGGTTCTTCTCAACATGGCTGGAGGGCTAAAATCTGACTCCTAAAATCTGCTAATCACTAAGATCTAAGAAAACAGATCTCATAGTGATTAGCAGATTTGCTACAAAGCAAACTAAAATGCAATAAATATAATTTATAATAAGGGAGAATAATGAGGCCAATAAGATAGAAAAACAAATGAATTATCATATCAACCATGTTATGTTTCCAAGATTTCATCCAGTTTGTTTCTGAGAAATTCCTATGTTCCAGCCTTACAATAAAATCCTTGTTTGCTTAAACTAGACTTAGCTAGTTTCTGTTATTTCCTTCCATCCTAGGAACCAGCTGCTTCCTGAACTAGGTCCCTGATGTGTTTGTGCTCTTGAATTGACCAATATTTAACACCGTGTATTCACTGCTGGCACAAAGATACAGAGCTGAATCCTGCAGCTTCCCAGGCTGGATCTCCAGGCTACAGGGTGAATTTGGGGTGCACTTGGCTGATAAATCTCTCCTTGGCAGCCCTGTTTTATCAAGGACATTTTCATTCTGGAAGGAGATCAAGAACTTAAGCTCTTTTGTCAGTATCTGTTGGTACCAGAAAACATAAGTGTGTCCTTTTCTTGGGACTAAATGAATTTTTATTTTCTGTCCTTTCCCTTTGAGCAGGTGCTGTGGAGTCTGGGTAACATATTCATCAAGAGAGCCTGCAAAGAGAGCAGACAGAAATTGGAGACTGAGCCTGCAATGGCATGGATAAAAGGCTAGACCAGGAAGCTGACAATTCCGGAAAAGTGAGTTACCCGTAGCCACTAGACAAAGGACCATGAAGCAGGTGAATATCTGGCAGATGATAGAATAGAGGAGAGAACAGACAGGTGGCTTTCTCTGAGGCTCTTCTTGCCTCAGTAAACAGCTTCTCTATGATGTGAGCACTTCCTAGGTTCTCACATCTCTTTGATGTCCTGTTCTGTAAAGTAACAGAAATAGATAGAGAACATTAAATGATTGCACTCAGTCATTGGGAAACAGGCAGTACGGGACTGTGATTCTGCTAATGCCAGAAAAAAATGGGGCAATGCCTACACACACAGCAGGGAGAAAGCAGAGCATGGCAAATTTTGAGTAGAGGTGACAGAAATTAAAAGATTAAAGGGGCTAAGGCAGCTAGAATTTGTGAGAAAAACTACCAGACAGAAGGAGGCTACACAAAGAACTCTGAATGTCTTCATTAAGATCATTTTACATTTTTGACTAAACAGTAATACATGAAAAGCCATTAAGAAGGACCCCAGAGAGGAGTCACCTAGATCCACAGACTAGCTGTGCTGTTGTAGTGGGACAAAATTAGGCTGGAGCAGCAGTTGGCCAATATCGCCTACAGCTGGTCACCTGTTTCAGTAAGCAGCTTTACTGGGAGGTGGGGAGGAAGCATTTAGAGTGGCAGCAGGAGGAGCATGAATTGTCTCTTCCCAGAGGAAAAACTTAACTACTGAAGATTTCAAAACAACCATTTCAGGTCTCTGAAAATTGCCCTGAGAGCACACATCACACAGAGAAACAAGAATCAGGAGACACAGCACGGCAGTAAGAGGAGCAAGACTGTGCGTGGGAGCCATGACCCGATCCCTCTCAGACCGCCTCAGGCTCAGCAGGACAGAAGCTCTCCTCCAGGTGGGCTGTTCCAGAATGCAGAGTCCCTCAGCTCCTAGTCTAGGGCTACAACTTCCTCCTGGGAAGGGCAGGTTGCCAGTATTTCTCGTTCCCACCAGCTTTATGTTGAAGAAATTTGATTCCTGGTAAGCACAGTTGTAGGGTCTGGGCTTCCTTCCTCCACTCAGCACCCACTCATTGGGTGGACCCTCTATTCTAGGCACAGCAGGCCAAGAATACTAGTCCCCACTTCCCGCATGCTAGCTTGCCTGTAGGGAGGAGCTTCCATGTTGGGAGGTGAAGACCAGGGGGATGCCAGTCCACCATGGACCCCCTCAGAGAGCACGGCATCATCCAAGAGAAGTGGTGCTTTCCCTGCCGGTAGCTGTGGAGAAGTCCGAGGGTCTGTCCGTGAGGAGGAAGCCGGCCAAGAGAACACATAACCTTACTACTTTGGCTTAAGGATTCCACCAACCTTGCTGAAATGTCTTTAGAATTGTACAACACCTACTTTTCTTCTTTCCTTCTTCTTTCTTTTTTCCTCCTTCCCACTTTGTATCACAGTCCAAAGTGTCTCATTTCCTGAACCTTCCTCTTCATTTTCTCTCATAGACATTTGTCTAATAAATCTTGGCATGACTAACCCAGGATTGGCACATACTTCTTGGAAGACCTGAAATAAGGTCTATTTCTCAGGTGGGTTTGGAGCCCTCCGTGGAGGTCGCAGTCAATGTCCAGCTCTACTGAGGTGCTCAGTCCCAGGAAAAGGCAGGCTCTTGTAAGACCATTTGATGGCCCCAGGTTTTTTACAGAGGTCCTGCTCTTGTGAGATGTACTTGTTTGGCTGTGGGGAGATGAAATCCTGAACATAAATGAGAGAGACTGGAGGAGGCAGCAGCTGGGATGAGAAAGATTGAGAGGCAGAAAAAATACTCCCATTTTAGTAGAGTCATACAGTATAGACCTGTAGCTGGCTTATTTAATTCAGCACAACATCCTCAAGGTTCATCCATGTTGTCATAGATTGTAGAATTTCATTCTCTTTAAAGGCTGATTACACACACACACGCGCGCACGTGCACGTGTGTACATATGAAGTTATGCCTTGTTATCCATAGGGAATTGGTCTCAGGACCTCCCACAGATACCAGAATTCTCAGATGCTCTTATATCAAGTGGAGTAGTATTTGCATATGGACTATACACATTCTCCTGTAGACTTTAATCACCTCTAGATCACTTATCATACCTAACACAATGCAAATGCTATTCAAATAATTATTATACTGTATTGTTTAGAGAATAAAGATAAAGAAAAAAAGTGTGTATGTATTCTGTACAGAAGCAACCATTTTTTTTTCATTTTTTTTAATTGGTTGTCATTAAACCCATGAAGAACCCATGGATATGGATGGCAGACTCATGTGTGTGTGTGTGTGTGTGTGTGTGTGTGTGTGTATATTTGAAAATCTAAGCATAATTTTTATAATATGCATACCTCATAACTTATTATATACCCTGTGTATATATTGAATATGTATATAGCACATTACACTTAAAAACTATAGTTAAGAGGGTAGATGTCATGTTAAATGTTCTTACCACAGTAAAATATATTTTTAAAAAATGAAGTGCAGAGCAGCCCATAGAGTGGTGGTTAAGGTGGCTGAACCCCACATTGCCAAGTGTATGGTTCAAGTCCTCGACCCAGCAGCTTGAAAAACACACAAGCATGTGTGCATGTTTGCCCAAGATCCCATGAGGAGAACGGAGGAGAGAGGACTGTGGCTATCCCCTCAGGGGTAACTTCTCACTTTCCTTCTCTCTCTGTGTCTCTCCCCAGCCATCACACACACACCCTACAGCAAACTAAAAATGAACAAACAAACAAAAACAAAGTACTTCCTCTTGCTTGCCTACTCTCTCCATACTCCCAGAGCATCTAACACCATGAGCTCACGATTGTTCTCCAGTACTTTCACATTTTCCTAAGGTTTTAATCTCCCCCCTTCCTTAAATGAGGTTCTCACACTTTTGGTGGATTCACACCCCCAGAGATCAAGAGAATTCTCTTCCCGTAGGCTTAGCCATAGCAAACTATGGCCCTTCCCATCCCCTCTCCCTTATTACACCCTCCAATCTCTCCAAGTGGAGGGCTCACAGGAGCAGCAGAAGCATCTGCACCTCCAGTCCCAATTCCACAAGCCACCTGGGACTGGTGAGGTGAGTCTATGCTCCCATGTCTCCCCTCCCTTTGGGCAGCAGGACATGGAGGGTAGACATAATCCTGGAGAAGCTCTAATCTGCCTCCTGGTTGGGTTATTTGGCCATTTCACTGAAGAAGCGTCAGTTTTCTAGACCACATCATGGAGTCATAAAAGGTGGGAAGGAGCCCCAACCCCTCATTTTATAGAAGAAAATTTTGAAGGTGAATAAAGAGACACAACAGCCTTAACCATTTGTGAGTAAAGGAGCAGAGATGTGTAATGAACAAAAGAAAGAGAAAAGTAGGACATTATAGTTGGATGGTGGCCCAGGTGACAATTTCCAACTTCTATGATTTTCACTGAAAATTATTTGAATCTGATCTTGAGTAGTATTTCTTGGCTGTTTGATTAAAGAGCTGGAATCGCCTCATCTTGTGGATCACTATGTGTATGTGATGATACAATAGACTTTTCCATATTAGAAATAGCTGCATATTATTCAAAATTAAAGTGAGGACACATTCATTCCTCTCCTCCGAGTCAGACATCTCAGAATTAGCAGACCCAACGGCTGATTTTACTGAGCACCTTACTCACACACATCTACTTATTCAGTCACCTTACAAATTTCAATCTAGCAAAAAATCCATAAGATATGTATGTATGGGCTTTTACAAAGCTATTCTCGTAGATTTCAGAAATCCCTTTTGTTCCGAACAAGTGTGGTACTTGATATTTTTTATTGATATTAAAAATGTAGGGCAAACTGTAATAATTTTAATATATCTTCCCAAGTACTTCATCTAACTTTTAATGAGTCCTATTTAAGTGGCACTTAAACGGTTTATCTGACAGATTTATATCAGGAGTAACAGTTCAATATGTAGTGAATAATGCATGACCCAGTCAATTCACTTGTCTTAAAATCTGCTACAAAGTTTTAGCAGTTCTAATTTCCCTACTTGATAAGAAAACCATGAGGCTGCATCAACATTCCCGTCAGTGCAGTTTCTTCCCTGTATCAGGACAAGCCTTGCACATGGAACTATCTTTTCCCTAGTCTTGCTATTTAATACAAAATGTTGCTCAATAAAAGAGCAAGGGGAGAGAGAAACAGAGAGATTAACGTTGGACTACCAAAGAAGGTGTTATAATAGACCTTACAGTGTCATCCCCAGAGCAGGGTAGATTAACTATGCCCAGTATGCACCTGCCCGCAGGAAGCAAAATAACCTCATAGCAGAGAACCAGTGTGCCCTAGGTAGGCTGGACTTTAATTGTGTCCTGGGAGTCCACTTCCAAATGCATATGCTGTTTCTATTTTGTCTCCGTTACTAAGGGCTTCCCCCAAACCCTACTGGTATTCATATGGCAAGAAGTTGTCAAACTTCAGGATCAAGGAAGGGCCCTGGAATCCCAGATAAAATAAAACAGGGTTTGTTCTCAGCACTAACACGAGTGATTAGTTCCTGTCTAGCCACCTATTCTCAATGAGGAACAAAGGAAGCTAGGGAAGGAAGAGAGAGCAATCCACACATTTTATTGGACTTGAGCTTTTCTCATATAGATGGCCTTCCTGTAGGTTGTATCAATCAATCAATATCTCTAAATAGTATAGCTATAAATCATATGGTTCATATAGATGAGGGGCTTGGTGCCCATGAAAAGATCTAAGCCAGTCTCTTTAAGTCCAGCATCCTAGTCCCTGTGGTGAGAGGGTTGGACATGTAGATCTTGGTGTCCCAGTTTGGTAGAAATAGGTGATGTGTGTCTTTGATGCCAGTCCCTATATCCACTCTCAGACTAAAATGGGCCTCTATGATATGGCCAGATTCCAGCTTATTCTCCCAATTCCCAATGTTGCCCAGCCTTCCAGGTTGCTGGTAGGACCAGGCTGCATAGAGGAGTCACTTCAGCCTTGTTCACCACTCTCAGAGGCAGGTGCTTCTCTGCCTGCACCTGTCCCCTGAGCATCCTGTCAATTTTTCTTTCAAGTTGCATCCTCGTAGATGTCCTACACTGCACATAACCATGGTCCACAGAGCAGTGCTTAGAAAGAACACCTGAGCATTTGTGCAAACTGAAAATCCTAAGTCTAATTTCTTACCATCTAAGGAGACTCATTCATCCTCAAAGGATCCCCTAGGTGCAGGATCAAAGCCCAGTATTTATTAGCCCTCACCCTCCAGGGCTCCCTGAATCTTGGATCTCAATGTACCCAAGTGCAGCCAATGACCAATGGATCATAAGGACTTAGTCTTCTGGCCAAGATCCGAAGGACAGTGGTGCAATGTTGGCAAGAGATTAGAAATTCTCCAGTTTGTGAACAGCTACATTCCTAAGCACAGATCTGATTTAGAATCCTTATACTCTCTGCAGTAAGAATGAGCTCTGGAAATAAATCATTTGCATTTGGGTCCTGGTTCTACCACAGACAAGGTCTGCAATAAGAAAGAAAGAAAGAAAGAAAGAAAGAAAGAAAGAAAGAAAGAAAAAGAAAGGGAAGGAAGGAAGGAAGGAAGGAAGGAAGGAAGGAAGGAAGGAAGGAAGAAAGAAAGAAAGAAAGAAAGAAAGAAAGAAAGAAAGAAAGAAAGAAAGAAAGAAAGAAAAAGAGAAAGAAAAAGAAAGAAAGAAAGAAAGAAAGAAAGAAAGAAAGAAAGAAAGAAAGAAAGAAAGAAAGAGGGAGGGAGGGAGAGAGAGAGAGAGAGAGAAAGAGAAAGAGAAAGAGAAAGAGAAAGAGAAAGAGAAAGAGAAAGAGAAAGAGAAAGAAGAAGAAAGAGAGAAAGAGAGAAAGAGAGAAAGAGAGAAAGAGAGAAAGAGAGAAAGAAAGGAAGAAAGGAAGAAAGGAAGAAAGGAAGAAAGGAAGAAAGGAAGAAAGGAAGAAAGGAAGAAAGGAAGAAAGGAAGAAAGGAAGAAAGGAATAAAGGAAGGAAGGAAGGAAGGAAGGAAGGAAGGAAGGAAGAGAGAGAGAGAGAAAGAAAGTTATTTAGAGGCCAGCAGGTGGCGAAGTGGTTAAGGTGCTGGACTCCCACATGTCCGACTACGGTTTTTCTGGACTCTACAGCTTGAAACTCATGCCAGCTGCATGAGTGTGTGTGCCCAAAATCTTGAGAGGAAAATGAAGGAGAAGGGATCTGTGGTGGGCATCCCCATGCTGGGAGCTTTACCACTTACTCTCTTTCTCTGTACCTTTCTGTGTCTCCAGCGAGTGCACATATGCCATAGTAAAAATCTTTTTTAAAAAAAGTTACTTAACTTGCCTGTGTCTCAGCTGCCTTATCTTTAAAATGGGTATGATTATAATAGTACTTACCTCATGAGGTGTCATAAAATTTAGGTAAGCTATAAATACATAAAGTAGATAAGTGGAGAAAAGAAAGTCCGCTATGTAAAGTGCTTAGTGTTAGCAATTATTATTGTTAAACCGAACAATTTGTTAAAGTTATTTTGTAATAGACCTTGTTATATTTTTCCCGGATTATCTTTATTTAATGTGCAAAATTTTGCCTTTTTAGATATTCTTACCACTATTAATATTTTCTACTTTACTTTGAAACACCAGTCACACCCAGAGATATTAGTTATAAGGTAATGTGAAATATATATACTCCCATGTGACTATTTGTGAGGTGCCAGCATTTTTTGCTCAGAACTTCATTTAGCTTTCCCAAGGGCACCAGGCATCTCATCCCCCTCACTCCTGTAATATTTCTTTTTAAATTTTTAAAATTATTTTTATGTTACATTTAATCATATATATCTTTACAGTGTATAACATTTCTTTTTCCAGCATGAATACCATGCATATCAGTCAAGACTAAGACACTGTTTCTTAGACACTCACTGAAGCTCTCTTGTACGTCATGACCCTCTTCTATACAGACAGCTCTGCAATCTTCATCTCTAAACATGGTCTCTTTACAGTAGCTTTTATTTATCTATTTATAGTTTTCATTTTGCCATGAAAATAACACCTTAAATTCCATAAATGAGCAGATTAATGCATTTTTAATTTTATTTCCAAGATGGCTTTTCTTCTGAGAGATCTCTATCTTGTGCTACTTCATTCTCCTGTTAATGAGGTAGTAACTCCAGGTCTGGAGTTGAGGCCAGCTGGGGTGGTCAGTGGTCACATAATACTTTGTGATGCTAAAGCCACATGGGAGGGTCCTAAATTCTAATCCTGAGGTCTCCCTGAACACACAGGTACCCATGTGTGCACTCATGGTCTGACTGTGCAAGGTCGGGAGTGGATCACAGCACGGAGACCTTGTCGAGGGTGCCTCCTCTTTCTCTGTCAAGAAATAAATCAACTTAAAAAAATCACAAAATTCTACCATACTTGACATTGGGTGTCCATAACCCTTGGCATAATGTCTATTATACCTCTAAGCCTTCAACTTATATTAAAATAATCAAAGAAATAAAGAAAAAGTTTATCTTTATCTACTGAACAGGACAAAATGAATTCTTAAGGTGATCTGGCAAAATACCACAAATTAAATGTCAGGCAAATGTAACCACGTTTCCACTCTTGGCATAACTGTCAATGAAACTGTTGTCCTTATGCCCAACTTCTGTCAACAAACGAGATAACAACAACCACCAACCCACTTCCTATTGCAGTAAGGAGGAAGCAGGGTCTGAGAGAAAGCGCTTGGATCTGGGACACCACGGTTTGTGAAGAGGGGGATGGTAGCGCAGCAGCTCTGTGTCCCTACTGCTCACACACAGGTACACGGCTGAGTCCCCCGCTCCTGGTGAGCGGATACTAAGGGAGCAGGAGTAAGAGTTAGGCCGGCCAGGCTGGCAGTTATCAGGAGTCTTTCTCCTTGTTAAGGAATTCATAGTAGTAGCAGGACAGCAGCTTTGGTGCTCCGCCCTGCTTCTGCTGGTACCAGTACATCGCATCGTGCTTCAAATTCTGAGAACAATTCAGTCACTGGTTCTCCTGTACTGGCAACCTGGTATCTTGGGTTCTAGATAATCATAGCACCCATGTGACCTAGAGAGAAAGAAGAAAAACGGAGTCAGAGTTAAGGAGAGTGGTTCGGCTGCCATGAAAGGAAAGGCCTGGAACTGAGGCAAAGGGAACCTAAGTTAAAGATTTCCTTCTGCTCAGACATACCTGCTCCAAGAAGACAAAGGGCCACACAATGGAAAAGCTCAGGATCCATGTCAGGGTCAGAAGAGGAGGGGTGCATCTGTCTGTTCCAGACTGAGCTTGGGTTGGGAGGCAGGAGTTCAAGAGTCCCTGGCCCCTGGTAGGTGGATCTACCAGTGATGACCGTTGGTGTTGATGTCACTGTGATATGTTATACAGCTTCCTACTTGGCGGGGGAGTCTGAGTTTGGCTGAATCAGGTGTGAAGCAGCTGTTTATATCCTTGATATCATGTGCTGCTTCTCAGACACAAGCGTTCTCTTATTTGAGCTTATTCCCATCTCCACCCCAGGTCAGGTCTCTATTCCCCGTATCTCACGTCCTTTAAGATAGTGCAAAGTCCCTCTATACAGGAACAGCTTTTGTTAAAGTCTCCCTTGCAAACCTACTGAAGGAATGTCTTTGTATTTTGTTACTCACATCACAGATGGGTGACTGATGTTTCTATTCCTACCTTAATATAGAAATCAAGCCCAGGAATTCCATAAATAAATAAATAATAACACAAAATAAAATGATCTAAAAAAGAAGAACAACTTTTTTTAAAGGGTGTAGAGCATACAGTATAGCCAGTAGAATATTTATCTCAACATTTGAAGAGCAGGAAAAAGATTTATCTCTTAATTGTATGTCTTTTTTGAAAAGTAACAAGAAAATTCTCTACAATTCTAGACTATCAGTAACACCATAACGCCTCCTTGTGGTCAGCGGAAAATTATCTAGAAGCACCCTTCCTACACTAGGCTATAAAGAAATCAAGCCATAGGATAGACACTTAAACACTTATCAGTTCCACATTGTGCTCCTAGCAGATCTGTACCCTGTATCGACACAAAAACACCAGTGGGCTGAAATGGTTAAGTCCTTCTAGTTACTTCTCTCATGTCTTTAGCTCTGAATCAACACATTCTCACTGTAGATGTATCTGCCTTTTCTGTTACCATGACTAGACTTGCTTCAAATATTTGAGGAAACAGAATATTTCTCTAAATCCCCCTGATATTCATAGTTGATAATTTTTTATACAGTTTCTAATGAAATGGGTTTTTTCATTTATGTACTATCCAGTTTTTTTCTTGCCTCTTTCTAAAACATCTGCTTTTGGGGCTAGTGCATCCCAAATCTTAGCAATTCCTAAGTAGGTATGCTTTCATGTTCAGGCAGTGGTTTAGAGTAAAACACTGTTTTACTAGAGTTTGAGAACATTTTGAGTCTTTTTGTTGCTTTCTTTCTTTCTTTCATGACAAAGAGAGATAGAGAGAGATGGAAAGGAAGAGAGATAAGTACCCCCTACAGGGTCTTTACAACCTGATCTACTACTAGACTGAGCCAGCCTAGGTCACAGGGGAGATGCATTCATTAGACTGAATAAAGTTAATGATAATTTTAATAAACATGACAATTTGGGTGCACATCATGATAGAGACAGAGAATCGTATTTGTAGACACAGGGTGGTAAATAGCGAGGCTATCTGAGCCTGGAGATGGCTGTTTCCAAGGTTCCCACAGCCTGGTGCCCAGGCTTCCCTCGTGAATGAGGGGAATGTATCAGCATGGTTGCAGTCTGCTCGGAGCACACCAGTTGATGAACTCTGTCTACCATCACAGGGGATGTCTGGCTCCCCCACGGAGCCAACCTGGTCAACACCAGGTGCACGTTTTCTCACCACCCTGCCAGGATTTATTGAGTCCACTGCCATCATCCCCTCAAGACAGTGAGGGTGATGGACGCAATGGATCATCCAAGGCTTTTTGTTCTGTCTGTTCTAGTCACGCGTTCTACATTCTTGATTGTAGGCACATAAATCCAGACATGCATGTTCTCTTAGAGATTATCTAGACACTTCGGGTACTCTATCCTGATGTGATACTGAGTGGTGTCATGCCTCATGGGCTGCTTCATAGTTGCTATCTGCCATATGTCCAGATTTGGGATGTGCTCCACATCACAGGATCATGAATGAGGGAGAGGTGATGACTGATGAAACTGAAAACACCAAGGCCAAGGGAAGCACAAGAAGAGGCACAGGTCCTTATCCTCCTCTCATCCCACAGACAGGTGTGCTGGGTTCAGGGTTCTGTGGGGCCTGCAATGTCTGTATCCACTGACAGGATTCCTTCCAAATCCCATGGGATCTTTCTTTGCCAAGGATGAATAAATAGTAAACAAGCTATTTAGCACTAGCTATCCTGTGTTTGGGGTGCCAACTTCACAGGAGTAACCATCCTTGACTTATCCTTGCCTAAACTGCAGGTTTTATCACTTCCTAGAAAATGCAAAAATCTTGGATCCTTTATCTCCATTTATTCTTCATATCTTTTATGTTAACATTGTCCTATCTATGTATAGATGGCCTTACAAACTTCAAGAAACACTTCCTGGTTATAACATTGTTTGACAAAGGTAAAAGACTTTCTAGGTTCTCTATACCATTCAAAAGGACACAGAGTAAGGACCATTTTATTTTCCAGGAAAGAAGCATAGAGGATAAAAGGAAGAGAGATGAAGGTATGCCCAAGACTTTCCCATTTGTCTTAGACCACAAAATATAAATTAGGGCCAGCAGGTGGCATGGAGATTAAGACTTTGGATCTCATATGACCAAATGCATGGTTCGAATCTTGGACCTAATGACTTGAAAGTCATGCTGGGAGCATGAGCGTGCATGCCCAAACCTCAAGTAAGTTAATGATGGAATCACATATATGAGAGGTTAAAAACAAAGTACAATGTTTACAAGAGAAGTCAATTAGAGATTCTAATAGGGTTAAAGAATTAGCAAAGAGGTAGTACCTGAAATGAGAAAAAGATTGTGGAAGACTATAAGATATTTGAAGAGCTATTTTGGAGGTGTTTCAAATGATTTGTCACTGTAAATCTAGAATATGAGAATGGAAGTGAATATCTGCGATGGGTTGGAAGAATTGATCATTGGATGTGAGAAACTGAAGAAACTTAAGAAGCCAAAGTGCCATTTAGATGTTGGAAGCTATCAAAGATGCTGGGAGTTTTTTTAAGGTAGAAGAGACAAGAAATAGTGGAGTGAAAAGCAAAATGAAAAGACAATGATCTATGTGTAGGAGTTGCCGAATTTTAAGTTTACCCAGTTTCTTGAAATTCCTAGTCTGTAACATTAATCCTTGGTCTTGGACTCAGTCACTCTTGTGAGAACTCTGTGAGAATCCAAGAACCTCTCCACCCATTGCCTTCCTACAAACTTTCCTAATGTGACACTTAATTCCATTCTGTTCTTGCCTTGCCTAGAGACAGATAAAACACCAAACCCACATCCTTATTTTGATACAAGAGGAGCCCAGAAAACGGCTGGGAACTACTGGAAGCTGGAGGGAGAAAGGGAAGCAGAAACGTTTTTGCACAGGGGGAAGGTGATTATGCAGTGCTGTGGCTAAGCTGCTGGCACAGAGGTACACAGCTGAATCCCTGGGCTCTGTGGGATGTATCTTCAGAGTGGAGAAGGATGCATCAGGCATCTCAGCTGAGAATCGATCCTTGGGCATCCCTGTGTCGTCAATAGGTGCCTGGTTGCGAAAGTAAACCAGAAACTCTAGTCCCTGGACCACAGTCTGTCTGTACCAAAAAAGGGCATCATGGCCAGAAATTGGCTCGCATCTCAGAATTGCTGCTTGTTTCATCTCTGTCACCTTGTACCTGGGTGTCTGGACAACCCCAGCATCTATGAGCTCTGTACAAAGAGACAAAATTTGAGAACAGAATAAGAAAAATAATTAGAATAATAATTATAAGAATTATTCTAGAATTAGAATAAGAATGCAATTAGAATAATAACTGGCAACATTAAAAAACAAAAATTCTTTATTTCTGTGGACTCACCTACTCCCAGGAGACAGAGGACCACATAGTAGAGGAGTCTGGCGGCCATGACAGGTTGAGGCAGGAGGAGGTTTCACCCATAAGAGGTCCTTGTGGGCGTGAGCAGTGAGGTAGGAGACTCTAGGCACTCTGTTCTCCCCAAAGGGAGGGCAGCCTGGCAGTGACATCACTCTCTCTGTCTTTGCTGAAAGGACCTCCTTCCCAAGGTGAACACCAACCTTCTACAAAAGACTGACTGAAATAGACTAATTATTCTGGGATGGGGTTGATCCATTCAAAGACTCCAAGCACCTTCCTCTGTTGTTACCTCAAATAACTCCAGTGCTTTGGTGACCATTGTGCCTCATAACTACCACTCTACTTTCCCTGATATGTCACACATTGAGCTGCAAGACGGATAGTTCCACTTGGATGTCCCATTGCCATCTCAAATTCTGGACACCAATACATTACTTCTCAGATATCAAGAACTTCAATAGTCCTCTCACTGTCAATCCTATTTCCTAGACACAACATTAAAATAATTGTGTAATCAGGGTTTAACTCTAGTTCTCTTCTAGAAGCATCTGGACTTGGCTCACATGCTCATCACAGAAAGGACAAATTCCCTGGAATGAGCGAGATCTGGGGAGATTTTGTTCCTAGTGAAGGTGAGACGCAGATGCCCTTGTGTTAGTAAGGTTCAAAATTGCATTAATCCTTCAGGGACTGTGTGGATTGAGTGGGAATGAAGGAGATCTATAATTTTCCTTAAGAACACCATAAGCATGCTCTCGTTAATTCTAATCTTCCACTTCCTCCTAGAAAAGCACTAATAATAAACGTCTGATTTTCTCCAGTACCCACAAATGGACTCTTTCTATGGGGGATGATGAAAATTTGAAGAATGACCTGGTTCTTACAATATAGATAGCACTAACACTTCTGTTTACAGAGAGGATGGGAACATATTAGCTCCGTATCTCGCTGATGTCACAGAAATACACTCTTCCAATACTTCCAACTGGGTAGTATGTCCAGATGACAGAGAGAAACACGTAATTGGCTAGACTGCACGTTATAACAATGAAACTTCCGTAATGGTAGATAATCGGCAGCACTCACTCCATTTATTTATGTCAGTGTGTGTGTGTGTGTGTGTGTGCATGCACGTGTACACCCACAGGTATACATGCACACATATGAGTGCTTTATGTTCACTTCTTGTAACAGGGCTCCAATCAGGTGTCTTCAGGATCTGTAGCATCTGAGACCCAGGGGTGAAGAAGGCAAAATATGGACACAGGGCTAAGGAGGGAACATGATCACTTAAATACATAGAAAACACAAATTGCACTATAGCATTGTAGGAGGTCCAGGATGGGGATTTTCTTACCTACCTCCAGGACTAATTTCTAGGATATAAAGAGTCATGCATATAGAAACTATGAGCATATAACATGCTTAAAACACAAGTCATGTATCTCTTTCCTCAATGCTCTGATCCCTAATAGAGAAACATCAGACTTTGGGCCTTGCCAGACCCATGAAACTATTTTTCTAGTGATATTAATGTGCTTGTGAGTTTCTGAAGTTTGAGGGCTGCTAAGACTCAAACAGTCAGGTGTCCTCTTCTGAGCCCAGTCTTAAAAATCCCTATCAAAGCATCAGGATGAAGCCAGGCTGAATTTAGAGGAAAGCTCTTTCCAACAGCTTCTCTTAAGCTCCTGACATATTGTGGTTTTGCGTTCTCTACACCAGAGCCCAGAGCTTTATCTAAACAACTCCTTGTCCCCACACTCGATGCAGATTCAGACGTGCCCTATGGAGGAAAATGATCTGAAAGTAGCAGGGAGGAACCAAGAGAACAAGGAACACACTAAAATCTCTCACACACAGATGATGTAATTATGTCCCCTGTTTACATACAATAGGGCACAGGCAGAGGCCTCTGTCCAGAAATCCAGAGTAGCTCCAGAAAAATAAATAAAGGTGAGAGAATAGAAGAGACAGAACTATATTGGAGAGGGGGTTGGTCTGGGGCCTCCTAAGTTGGTTAGGGTTTTTCTCTGAGTGAAATGGCAAGGTATACTATATGGTGTTCTGCAGAAGAGTGACAGTCTCTGATTTATAGGCTCACTCTGGCTTCTGTGTTGAGAGTGGACTGAGCAGACAGCGAAGGGATGAGGGTGAAGGTTAGAGGTGGAGGGACTTATTAGAAAACTGTTACCATAATAGGAGGTAATAAATAGGTTCCACTAGTATCCATCCCCCTTTTTGCCATTCATGGATGCCCAGAGGGAGCTGGATTGAATGAGGGTGGATATTCAAGTGTTCAAATCCAATTTAGACAAAGTAAAAGTTAAGAACATAGGAGTTCAAATGCTTCGAGTTACATCATCTGGAAGGGTCAGAGGGACAGAATTGTAGGAGTCACGGAGTTAGCATGTTAGAAAGAAGGGAAGTAATGATAAAAGGATAGAAAGATTAAAATAAAAGCTTAGAAGGTAATTATTTGCTCTTAATTATGTAGTATATAGTCATGACAATGAGTCTTAAAAGGATTGAAGGGAAGGGACCAGTGGATGGTATAATTGTTATGTCACTGGATTCCCATGTAGTCAACTGTGGTTCAAGTCCTGGACCCAGCGGCTTAAAACTCATGCTGTGTGCCCAAAATCCTGAGAGGAGAATGGAGGAGAAGGGATTGCAGTATGGCCAACCCCTCCCCTGGGGAGTGATTTCTCACTTTCTGTCTCTCTGTCTCTTTCTGTCCCTCCAGTGAGTGTACATGCCTTATAGCAAAAATCTCTTTCTTTCTCAAAAAAAAGATAAAAAAGAGAACATACTAAAGGAAAAAAAATAAATAAAAACTACCAGAAGTTAGGAGGTTAGGAAATTGAGAAGCCAAACCACTGTGCAAGTTGTCTGTGTGATAATAAATCCATCAAGAAAGACAGCAGGACTGATCTGAAAGTAGCAGGGAGGAACCAAGAGAACAAGGAGCACACTAAAATCTCTCTCACACACACTCAGATTATGTGATTATGTCCCCTGTTTACATACAATAGAAACCAAATTTCATTCAGGGATCTTGGGCACACATGCACACACACCCAGTATGAATGTTTTTTTTTTTTTTAGAGAGGTTTATGCTATAGGGCATGTGTGCTCACCAGACAGAGGGAGACAGAGAGACAGAAAGCGAGAAATCACCCCCCGGGGGAATGGCTATGTCACAATCCCTTCTCCTCCATTCTCCTCTCAGGATCTGGGGCACGCATACACATGTGTCCAGTATGAGTTTAAGCCACCGGGTCCAGGACTCAAACCGCGGTCGACTATGTGGGAGTCCAGCGACATAGCCATTACGCCAACTGCTGGTCCCTCCTGATGTGAATTTTAAGCTGCTGGGTCTGGGACTTGAGTCATGGTCCACTACATGGGAGTCCACCAACATAACCATTACACCATCCACTGGCCCCTTCTCTTTAGTCCTTTTACAACTCATTGTCATGATTATATGCTACATAATAAAGAGCAAATAATTTTTTATTCTGTTTCCATCTTGAAAATCAAGGCCCCTGAATGATTTTAAAAAAAAAAATAGGACAATGACATCTGAAATTTAGCTTCACAGTGAACTCCTGTGGACATTAATTGCCTTGGGCACTCAAAACACAGACATCTTTGCACCAGTTGCCAATGGTACTCTGATACAGATGGAGAAGGGATCGATATGTAAATAAGACTACAGAAGACAAGCATCAACACCATTTAGTGTGTATCGTAAGGGTTGTGTATAAATTTCAGGCTTAAGTCAGAATTAAAATAAAGATTCAGATGCTAAGGACATAGGATCAGAAAGAACAGGACAAAGGGAGACTGGACAGGCCTGCATAACCTTCAGGTATCTCAGTGAGGATCCATGTTGATTTTCCAGAGCAGGCAGTTGAAGATGCCTCACCAGCATTCTGAGTCCACACAGGCCTTCAGGTGGCACGGAGCTCTCCCACAAATGGGCCCCAGGATCCAGGAGTGATAGCTTACAACTATCACTCCTTCTTAGTCCTCATTCTCTATATATAACATGAATTTTCAACCTTGCCATTTGTATTAAACTGTCTACTTCTCCATATTTGAGATACTCCTTAGATGCAATAAAAAAAATCCCTACATAAATGTGAAGTTGAAACTAGCATCATAAAGAAATGTCTACCATCACAGTTAAAGTTTTTTTTTCTTTTTTTAATCAAAAAATTCTTGTGGGGAGAGGGAAAGTAATTTATTCACAGATGTCAACCTAAAATAGAAGAGGTCTAACTGGAAGTCAATTTAATGAGTAAAAATGTTTATTCAATTCCAAACTGTGAGAATGGCTTCCCAGAGGGACGAGAATTGGTTACCTATAGCCAGTGTTCTCCAAAACGACAAGGTTGAAAGTTCATTTTATATTGAGAGAAAAGTGAAGGAAGAGGGAGAAAAGAGAGATACAGGAGCTGTAATGAACAGTTTGCATTGGTTGACATTTCCAACATAAGTTTTGTTTTGTTTTGTTTTTAACTTAGGGTACATGCACTCAGCAGAGGAAGAGAAAAAAAAAAAGAACAACAACAAAAACACAGTGAGAGTAAAAGTGAGAAATCACCCACAGGGCAAATGGCCATGCTACAATTCCTTTTCTCCGTTTTCCTCCCAGCATCTTGGGCACACATGCACATGCAACCAGGATGATTTTCAAGCCACCGAGTTTGAAACTCAAACTTCAGTCAGCCATGTGGGAGTCCAGCAAAGTAACCACTGTACCATCTGCTCGTCCCCAATATAAGCTTTTAATTGGCCATAACTTTCCTAAATAGTGTTCTAGACAACCAGTTTTCCAAACAGGCAGAGTTGTGCCCTGAACAACCAGAGCTTGTGACACCTTAGTGCAAGTAAGTTAGTTGAAAGCTGAGCCTGTGTCCGTCAGTCTGATAAAGCTTTTCTTATATCGTTCAAATAGGTCATGGGGTCACAATGAGCATGGCTACAATCCCACATCCACATACCTTTCATGGCTAGTTGGTTTGAAATGCTTTACAATTTTATTTTCCTTTTCAAAGCTTACAGAGGGAAGAGAGCAAAGAGCACTGAGTAGCTCAGGAGTCATAGCTATTATCAGCATCACTCTACAGATGGGGATGACAATGCAAGACAGAAACTCTACTGTGGTGGTATTTAAGGTTCATCTTCCCTGTGGACGAGCTGCGAGCCCACAGACAATTCATGACAAACCTCTGAAACCCATTTTCTTTGCTATTTCCTACATAAGATTTTCTGTCGATACTATATAATGTTGTTGTTTTGTTTTGTTTTGTTTTGTTTTGTCTTTGATATAACTCAGATCTACTTATTTCCCTTGGGGAGAGTAGAATAGGGAAGACTTTATTCAGAACTGCTGGGAGCTGGAGGAAGGGGACACAGAATGGTTTCTGCACAGGGAGAGGGTGATTCTGCAGTGCTGTGGTTGTACTGCTGGCACAGAAATACACAGCTGAGTCCCTGAGCTCCGTAGGCTGGATCTCCAGAGTGGAGAGAGATGCATTGGGCATCTTAGCGAAGAATCGACCCTTGGGCATCCCTGAATCGTCTACAGGAGACTTGTTGTTGAAATAAATCAAAAACTCCAGTGTCCTAATGGTCTGTCTATACCAGAGAAGGGCAGCATGGCCAGAAATTGGTTCACAGTTCAGAGTCACTGCTCTTCCCATCTCTGTCACCTTGTGCCTGGGTGTCTGGGTGACCCCAGCATCTGTGTGTTCTAAAAAAGAAGACAAAATAAGGAAAATATAAACATTCACAACTAAGGAAGCCCAACATGAAGATCCTAATATTCTGCAGACTCACTTGTTACCAGGATACAAAGGGCCGCACAGGAGAGGGTCCATGTGTCCATGACAGGGTGTGAGCAGGTGTGGAATATCAGACCAGGGCACTTGTGAGCATGAGAAGAGAAGATCCCCACATTCAGTGACATCACCAGATGAGCCACCACCCCCAACTTGAAAGCTCCTTTCAAAAGAGGCTGAATATAGAGAAAGATAGCAAGAGAACAAATAGAAAGGCATGACATCAGTAGGACACAGATATGGTTTATTACCTGTTGATGATGATGTATATAGTATTCTCAACTGGATTGGTCTGAGAAGTATTTCATGTTGGGTAAAGTCTTTTTACAAGCAAAATGAGAAATAGTGATTGAATGTTTGAAAAATAATTGGAATAATAATAATAATAATTGGGAAAAAAATGAAAAGCTATTGGATGATGAAATGGGGACTTTAATGTCTCTGTATTGACTGATATGCATGGCATTCCTTCTAGAAAAAGAAATGTAATACACTGTAAAGTTATATGTGATTCAATGTAATATAAACAAGATTATGATGATAATTAATAAATTTTAAAAAAAAAGCGGCTGCATCTCTGGGAGATGACTCAAGTGGGACCAAACTCAACCTTAATTGGCCTGAGATAAGATTTATACAACCAGAGCTCCCTGCAGTGACATTATCAGTTCATCATGCCCTTTCTGCAGGGTCTCTTACCTAAGAGCCTGTCAACTATACCCACGTGTACTTCAGACTACGCATATTTAAAGATGAATCCATTGCTTTATTTCTAGATATCTTCTCTGCAAACTCTCATGTCTCTCTCACTGGTGACTTGACACACATAACCATCTACACACACTCAGTTATCTAAGAATTGGCCTCTGAATGAATGCTTCAAAGAAGAAGGATGTCAACTCAATTAAGGGATATGAAAGCTGAATTTAATGTCTTGAGAAATGATTATATTTGAAAGCTCCTCCTTATAGTGAAAAACTTCTCTAGTGTATTTATCCTTAAACTGTATCAAATCTAAAAGCCCCTAGCACAGAATTTCTCTATATGCCCTATGGTAAAACTCTAATTAAAATAAATAAAAATAAAATTAAAAAAAATTTCTAACATTTTCTATCCCCCTAAACTAGAGGATAGTCTTACTCTTTGAAATTTGCAAATATTCCTCCATTGATTTATATCTTATCTTTACTCCTGGAAAAACTTAATGTTTTCAAACCATTAACACCTGGTCTTTTCTCTATAAAAGGGGCCTTCCAGCCCCTCCTATCCCCCACCACCACAAACCAACTTCCTGTAAGTGTGGAGGTTAAGAAGAACTAAAAGAAGCTGCTTCATGGGTTGATCATTAAGTTATCTGCTAACAAAAAAGACAAGTTTAAGTCCATATTTTTGCTGTTTGCACAGAAAGATATACAGGGTTTTCAAGCAGTTAATACAAATACATGTTATGAAAAAACTACTTTCAAAATATTTTGAAAATATTTTGGACTAGGACCAGCAGATGGCATAATGGTTACATCGGTGGACCCCCACATGGCCAACCGTGGTTCGAGTCCCAGCCTGGCAGCTTGAAACTCACTCTGGGTGCACGTGCATGTGTATTCAAAATACAAAGAGGAAAATGAAGAAGAAAAGATTGCTACATGGCCACCCCCCCAGGGGTGATTTCTCATTTTCTGTGTCTCTCTCTCTCTCTCTTGTCTCTTCAGGGAGCACACATGCCCTATAACAAAAATCTCTCTTAAAAAAAAATGTGTGTGTGTGTGTATAGATAGATAGATAGATAGATAGATAGATAGATAGATAGAGGTATATACACCAAAATAGAGTTGTAGTTTAGTTAATTTTTCCAGGAATTTTTTGAACTCCTCTCACACTACTGATTTCCCTGAGGCTGAGAGCACATGCCAATTGTGAACAAGTAGCTAGCAGGCTAGTAGCCTGAGGTGCCTGTTTCCCTAGTGGGTTCTGTCCCCTTGCAGTGTCTGTGGACTCGGACCGCAAAATCGTGGCCAGCATTCTTTCTTCTGAAAGAGCATTGCTTGTTCCTCCCAGTCACAGGAACCAAGTGTGGAAAGCAGAATGATGGCCCTCCAGAAATGTCTTTGTCTATGATAATTCCCAGAAATTTGGGCAAAAGGGAGTTAATGTTCTAAATGAATTATAATTGGTAATCAGAGGGCCAGCCATGGCACAGTGGTCAAGGTGTCCAATTCCCACATGTACCACAGTTCTGGTCCCAGCCCCAGTAGCTTGTATGTCTCCACTCAACATATACCGAATGTCTGCACTCTACGGTACGAACTGAAAGATATAAAGACATGGAGAACGACCGTGGACTAGAGACAGTGTGGGAGAAGGGTGGCAAGTTGGGAAAGGTGAGAAGGAGGGAATCAAAGCAGAAAAGAAAGAAGCAACACGTTTAAGGGACACAAAACCAGAAAATAATCTGTTGGTGACAATGTGTATAGTAATATCTTCGACTGAACAAATATACAGGGTCTTCATCTGGTATGCTGTAATGATATGCAGTAGTTGAATGTACTAAGAAAATTAAACTGAATTGAATCATAAAAGGAAAGAAATCACATTGGGTGTGTGTGCATGAATGCCCCAAATCCCAAGAGGATAATAGAAGAGATGGGGTTGTGATGCAGGCATCCTCCCTGGGGGTGATTTCTCACTTTCTCTCTGCCAATCACTGGCAAACACATGTGTGCTATGGCAAACCTAAAAAATGAAAATTGGTAATCAGCTGACCTTAATGTAGGGGGAACATTCTGGATTTTCCAGGTAGGTGTAATATAATCACAGGGGTCCTAAAACAAGGAACAGGGAAGTAGAAGGATCAGCATCAGAGCGATGCAGTGTGAGAAAGATCTGACCAGTCATGGCTGCCTTTGCAGGTAGAAGGGCCATGAACCAAAGAGCGCTGCCGGCCTTGGAAGGTGAAAAGGACAGAAAACAAACAAACAAACAAAAAACAGATTCTCTTGTAGAGACTTGAAAAGACATGTAATGTTGCTAATACCTTGAATTTTGCCCAGTTAGACCCATTCTGTACTTCTAACATCCTAAACTGTAAGATAATACATCTTCAGCTATTGGGAGCCACAGTTAACAAAAATTTCTTATAGCACGAATAGAAATCTAAACCATGATTGTATCTAGGGGACACGAGTGACAGAGTTGGGAGCTAAGAGCTCAATACAATACAAGAGGGAGGCAGATGTATGATCATATGGAAAGAACTTGAAATCCAACCAAGGAAAGCCTCTGCAAAAAAAAAAACGAACAAACAAAAAGCTCTCTAACTCTCCCCAGACATCACCTACTTCCAGGGGACACATAAGAAACTGGAGTGAACGGCAAGGTCAGAACTAGATTGTAGCATCTTCCTGCTGAGTGCAAAAACATCTAGAGGAGAAAATCCTGTTGTTTTGGTCCACCCGGTCACTGTCTGACTGGTTGAACTGCTAGTGGCACCACTGTGATTGTCAGGTCCCTCTGATATGGTCTGGAACAGCATCTCTACTTCTATTGGCTCTAACCTCTGTATTCACCAGAGCAGACAGGGCTGGCCTGGACTAGTGTAGCGCCAGGCTCTCTCAGGCTCCTTTGACACACAAACTGCTTCTCTTATTTCCCCAAACCAGATCACCCAGCTGCAGCACCCCAGCTCCCTGTGCCTGCATCTTAACAACTACAGAGGTATACCCATTCATTACAAGCATGCCAGCCTTTGAGAGCCCAGTCCAAAGCTTGATCCAGAGCAAAACCCATCTCTGCAGTACAGGAAGAAATGTTTTGATTCTTTCATTACAGCCATCATTCAACATATCTGCAAACCAGTTCCCCAAATCTAGGCCTTACCCAAGTTCTCCCTTTACCATCTTCCTGGAAGCTCTCTCAGCCTCTCCCCACAGACTCTAGAGGAAAATAAAGCCACAGTGCCTCCTTGTGGTCAGCGGGCAGAAACAGCACAAATGTGCTCTCTTTCCAGGCATGGGAGAGTTGTGGTTTGCTTTACTGAACATAGTGGATATGGGATATTATAATTTGTTGATGTTAGAGGGTCTATATATTAGTGTTATTATAACCTCAGGTGGAATCACCTGAGAGTTGGACATTGGAAACAGGCAGATGGAGATAATCGTGTCAGTTTTACTACTGATAAATAGCAGGACTCAATGCGAGACCACGTAGGCACTCAATCAGAGTTTACTTCCTTCTCTCATCCTCCAAACTGCACGGCAACCCTGTGTGGAAAAGAAAGTTGCCCCCTGATTTTAGTCTATGTAAAAAAAAAAAAAAAGAATAAAACTCTATTGAATACTTTTTTTTTCTAGGAAGCCAAGAAGAAAGTGAGAAGGTAAAGATGGACTATGATGAAAAGACTAATAAGATAATCCATTTCCATTCCCAGAAGAATCAGCCAGGAATAGAAAGAGTAAGACAAGAGTATGGCTCTTGGAAAGACCTCAAAACACGGAATGTGGAATGTAGAATAAAATGCTATCCATGGTAAAAGGCCAAGTCGACTCCACATCTCAGTTACTCCCTGTAATTCCAACCACTGCTCTTTGGGTTCACTCATAAAATCACACAGATGCCATGATGGGGCAGCAATTATGTCAGTCCCTCCGAGCTGCTGGCCCCAGTCTGTGCTCCGAACAAGTCAAAGCATTCTTTGTCTAATGTGTTTCCCTCTTCCCACACAGTCCAATGAAATGTCTTGCCATGATGTTATACGATAAAAGCCAATAACAATATTAAAATGTTTCAGTAATTAAATGGCAAAAACAGATGTCCCAATCTGATTATAAGTCTCCTGTAAGTTCTTAAACAATACTTCAATTGAAATGAAAGTTTAAATATGGCATCTCTATGTTATTTAAATTAAATATTGAATACATCTTAGATTAAGACTCCAATATTAAAATGCAAAGAAAATTCAAACTCCAAATAAGATGCTGTTAGTTTTAATCCCAGTAATTATAAATGAGGACATGCAATCTTTCTATCGTTATGAAACTAGTTGGATAAAAAAATCATGACAACATCTAAAACTTAATTGATTGAGGTCCTAAAAATATAGTGAGGAACAACTTAGCTGGGATCTTGGAGAGGACAAAAGCCTGGGCAGACGAGAACAGCTGTCTCCTTGCCTTTCTGTGTATTGATGATCCTGAGCTGTTGCACAAGACCATGACTCACAAGCCGGGGGATAAAGTCAAAGACCAGAAGGTATCAAATGGGGCATGGGCCAACTCGTAGGGTAACGATGATCCAGAAGTAAATATGTACTCCTGGAGATCCAGGAGATTTGAAGCCTTGAATTCTGGTTCAGGGAACCCCAGATTTTTCAGTTTCCTCGCACTTAATAGAAGATAAAATTCCCTCTGAAGACAGATACATCCATCTCACACCAAAAATTATTTCTACAACCACAGTGTCTGATACAATAACAAAGATAATCAAGTTCATCTGGAAAAATAAAATACAAACACATCATCAGACTGTGATGTATGCTCAAAGAAATGAAGATCTCAGAGAAAGTATGGGGAAGTTAGTAACAGGAGAACAATGTAGCAATTAGAAATAGCACCCAATAGAGTCTGGTAAAGAGATGGTGATGGCTGTGTTTGTTCATCACCCAACTAAGGTTTTGTCAGGTGAAGAAATAGGCGACCTCTGCTCTGCGTGCCGCGCCCTGGACCGCCCGGCCCCCGCTGCCTCTCCGGCGCTGGGTGTGTCTCGCGCTCGGTGCGACGCGGGCTGGCTGCGCGGACCGGCCGAGGTCGTCATCCTTCCTTTCTCTGGCCGGGTGGGCGGGTGGGAGGTGGCGCGGGGTCCCGGGCGCAGTCGCGCACTCCGGGCTGGCGTGTGGCCGGTGGGCCTGCGCATGGCCGCCAGGCCTGCGCGTGGCCCCCGGGCCTGCGGGTGGCCGCCGGGTCTGAGTGTGGCTGCCGGGCCTGAGCGTGGTCGCCAGGCCAGTGCGTGGCCCCCGGGCCGGTGCGTAGCCGGCGCGTGGCCGCCGGGCCTGTGCCTGCACGCAGCCGCCGGGCCTGAGCATGGTCGCCGGGCCTGCACGTGGCCGCCGGGCCGGCGCGTGGTCCCCGGGCCTGCGAGTGGCCGCCAGGTCTGAGCATGGCCGCCGGGCCTGCGTGTGGCCGCCGGGCCTGCACTTGCACGTGGCCACCGGGCCTGCGTGTGGCTGCCGGGTCTGAGCATGGCCGCCGGGCCTGCGCGTGGCCGCTGAGCCTGGGGCCCGCGCCCACGCGTGGCCGCCGGGCCCGTGCATGGCTGCCAGGCCTGTACCCGCGCGCGGCCGCCGGGCCTGCGCCTGCGAGCGGCCGCCGGACCTGAGCGCGGCTGCCGGGCCTGTGCGTGGCCCCCGGGCCTCCAGGTGGCTGCCGGGCCTGCAGGTGGCCGCCGGGCCCGCGCGTGGCTGCTGGGTCTGCGCTTGCGCATGGCCGTCGGGCCTGTGCGTGGCCGCCGGGCCTGCGCCCATGCGTAGCCGCCGGGCCTGTGTGTGGCCGCTGGGCCTTTGCCTGCGCGTGGCCGCCAGGCCTGAGTGCGGCCACCGGGCCTGAGCGTGGTCTCCGGGCCTGCGCGTGGCTGCCGGGCCTGAGCGTGGCCGCCGGGCCTGAGCGTGGCTGCCGGGCCTGCACGTGGCCACCGGGCCTGCGCCTGCACGTGGCCGCTGGTCGCGGGTGACAAACTGAAGCCGAAAACAAGGATTAAGAACTTGCAACTGTGGGCAGCAGGGAGGGCCTTTGGCTGTCTTGAACCAATTGAGAAATATATTGCATAGGAGGATTTTCGCTGCCTATGGACAGTGAGAAGATGATGGTTACCAGCCCTGCATTACCTCAGGGAAAAACAAGAACTATTCTACCATTCTTAAGGAAGCCAGATACACGAGGATGACTCACACTGCAGATCCCCACAACACCATTCTCGGTAATCACAGGATGGATGCTATGCCGCATCGGCTGATAACCATCTCTGCTTACCAGAACCGCTTTCCTGAAACTGTATCCCATGAAGACTCACCTACAATTGCGGAACTGCACGAGACCCACCCTTAACCCAACCCTGAGTAGAATCTATGTTCCCTATTGTAAAAAACTTTATGAGCTGATAATTGGAAAAAAAAAAGTGAAGGAACTAGAGGGTATAGTGGCGGGGATGGCAACTGCAGATACTGGAGACAGTATGGGAGAGGTAATGGGAATGAGTAATGGAGGGCGGAGGGGAGGGATTCAGGGAACAAACATCACACTTAATAGACACAAAGATGAAGAGTGGTCTGTTGATGATGATGTACATGGTGATATCATTGTCTTGACTAATGTGCACTGTACTCATGCTGGGAAAAACCATGCTGTACACTGTAAAGATGTGCAACGAAAAAAAAAATATCAGCACTCTGGCAGAAGGAGAAAGATCTGAAGATATGATAGCGGAAAGGACAAATGTAGATACCAGAGGCTGTAAGGGAGGGGAGTGGGTGGTGGAGAGTGGGTGGTAGAGAGTGGGCATGGGGGGCAAAGGGAAGAACCATTTAACACCAAAAATGTAGAGTTCTCTGTTGAAAACTATATATGTATATGTATAGTGTATACATCATAATGGGGACTTTATGTAAAATGTGAATTTAATTAATCTGAGAAAGAAAAATAAAAAAAAAAAAGAAATAGGCGGGAGATGAGCAAGGAATAAACAGATGTAAACTGTGACTTGCCGCCTGATTGGATAAGGAAGGAGGTGAAGACATGAGTGCCGATGATGCCTTCAGAGGGTTCCTAGGAAGCTGATTTTTTTTTTTTTTTTTTTTTGAGAGGTTTTTGCTATAGGGTGCGTGCGCTCGCCAGAAAGACAGAGAGAGACAGAGAGATAGAAAGTGAGAAATAACCCTCTAGGGGGGATGGCCAAACCACAATCCCTTTTCCTCCATTCTCCTCTCAGGATCTTGGGCACGCATGCACACGCGCCTGGCATGAGTTTAAGCCACTGAATATGGGACTCGAACCGTGGTCGATTACATGGGAGTTCAGCAACATAGCCATTACGCTAACTGGAAGCTGATTTTTAATCAATTCCATCCAGTGCTTCTGTATGATCTTAGAGAATCCAATAGAAGTTAGAGTAGAGGATCTGGACATAAACACAAAGAGCAAATTATCATATGGGACAATTGAATTATGACCATTGGTTGTGTTAAAAGTTCTTACAAGGAATATCTTAATGTCCTGAAGAATTATTTTAATATAGAAAGGCAGGCTGGTACAGATGTCCTCCAGAGCCTGTGAGCTGCTGCCCCAGCCTAGATACAGTATTGAGCTGTGCTGATTGCAGCGAAGGGCTGGAGTGCTCTGGACAAAGTGGAATTGATTTTTTTTTTTTTTTTTTTAGAGAGGTTTTTGCTATAGGGCATGTGTGCTTACCAGAGAAATGGAGAGAGAAAGAGAGACAGAAAACAAGAAATAAATCACCCATGTGGGGATGGCCATTCTTCTCCTCCATTCTCCTCTTGGGACGCCAGCATGAGTTTCAAGTCTCTGGGTCCAGGACTCAAACCATGGTCAGCCATGTGGGAGTCCAGTGACAAAACAGCTAAGCCATCTGCTGGTCCCAAAGTGGAACTGATTTTAATATAAGACTTGACTGGTTGGTTGGATATCCACTGGTATGCCTTTCTTTGAAGTTGTAAACATGCCAAATAAAATAGTTGAAATTACCATCATTAATGATATCGTTAACATATTTCCATAAAAACATGGAGAAAATGTTTTTCCCACACATTGTATGCATTGAGACTTTGTTTCAGAGGACTGTCAATGTAAAGGAATATATGAAGCTAGAATGAGGCTGTTAACAAGGTTATCAACTCAAATCATTCAGATGGTGACAGTTATGTAGGAAGAGGCTGCTGTTTGTCACTGCCGTATTATAACAGTCTACATTTAAAAATTTATTGTATATGTTTCACAATTGCCTCTTTTTATAGGAGACCAATCATCATTACCCCTGAACACTGAGTCTGTGTGTGATAAGTTACTTTCAATTTTGCCTTCATGAGTTCCTGCTGGAAAGTGTTTCAAATTCCCTAGTCCTAATTCTTTTGAAAAACATTTGTAGCCCACCTGTTTCAAAAAGGAATTTTTAAATTTCCCTTGGACAATGAGGAAATGATGGAGCCTCTCTTTAGGGTTGCCTGTAGGCTGAGTAGGGAGAGAGAAATGTACAATTTTGTGCACAGGTGGGAAGCGTTTCTATGATGCTGTGGCTAAGCTGCTGGCACAGAGATACACAGCCGAGTCCCCCAGCTCTGCACGCAGGATCTTCAGAGTGGAGTCTGCTCCCTTGGGTCTCTCTGCAGAAAATTGATCTTTAGGCAGCAGAGATTCATCTACCATCGCCTCACTCTGAAAGTACGTCAGGAGCTCTGGCCCTTGTCCCAGTCTCTGCCGGTACCAGTACAGTGTAACGTGGCCAGAAATAGGGTCACACCAAAGAGTCACAACTTGTCCTTTTTCTGAAATCTTTTGTCTGGGGGACTGGGTGACTCCAGCTGCTGTGAGTTCTGTGGGGGCAAAATACAGAATTTGAAAATGAAAACAAGGAAATGATCAGAATAATCGATGGTAGGTTCACTGTGGAGATCTTGGTGTTCAGAGGACTCACCTGCCCCCAGGAGACACAGGGCTGCCCAGCAGAGGAGCCTGGGCACCATGGCAGGGCCAGGCAGGATGAGAGGTTCAACAGATCACGATCCTAGTGAAGAGGAGCAGAAGATGAGGGACGTCCCTTGTCCTTACATGGCAGTTCTCATGATTACATCACTGTCACCCACAGTGGGACCCAGTCATAGACATCAATTGATATAAATTAAAGCATACCTAGAAGTTGTTTAACACATTCATGGAGCATAAATTCATCCTTTGTCCTCACTCACAGCTCCAGGGCACTTGTTGCTGGAGCTCCTCCTATGTCTCTAGACTTGTGCTCTAGCTTCAGTAAAAGTGTACCTGGGAGTCACTCAGAGACCCCAAACTTTATTCCTAAAGAGTTTGATACCCAAGCAGGAAATTCAGATATGCTTTGTAAAAAATCTCCTCCCAAACTTACTGGCTTGAAACAGCAATTATTACTCATAAATCTATAGGATGTATAGACAGTTCTGTGAGTCTTGGCTAAATAATCCAGATACTGATCCTTTGTTTTACGTGTGGTCCACAAAAGTTTTCTCTATCCTTGTATCTTCTCTTTTAATCCTCTTAGCAGTCTTCACAGGCCAAGTATCTCGACTTCAATGAGGGAAATCTCTCTTGGAATATCTCAAATGATAAGGGATAAGGACTTGATAGAAGCAATGCTCAGTGAACTAACTGACCTCCAACAGTATGTAAAAATGGTATAATCAATGAGAATAATTCTTTTCAATCTATGAGGATGTTCCTCTACAAAATGAGTATCTATTTTACTCCACTGTGAAAATGGAGTACATAGAGTCATTTCCTGCTCTATAGAGAAGCAGGGAGAGTATTTGACAGCACCTTTTGATGAGTAGTTTTGGACAATATGGAGGAGATGGTGTAAATTGCAAGAGCAGGTGTATAGAGAAGCACAATTAATGTTCTGTAGGGGGATGAAGAGTGTATGACTTAGTGAAATAAACATTATGAAGCATCAGATAGCCCAGACTTTCAAAAACTCAAACACCATCCTAAAGTGGAACTTTTATCCTGTGAGCAATGCAGAATCATGGAATTCACAAAAATTTAAAAATGTGTTTTAGGACAATTATTGTGTCACTAGTAGAATAATTCAGCACAAACCCAGGCCCATCCTGAGATGGATATTGAACTTGAGCTGTGAAATATTGCATGCGTGCCAAGTAGTTTTCATTTTTTGTTTTTTAAAATTAAAATCTAAAGTTTTTTATTATCTTTTTTCTTATTTTTTATTTTATCATTTCTTCTTCTTTCTTCTTCTCTAATTCTTTTCCTTTTTTCTTTATCTTCATTGATTGGCTGCTCAGCCTCTATGCACTAAGTGTCTAGCCAAGTCTAAGTGAACAGCTTCCAAACATCTGAATACGATTAGGGTCAGAACAGTCCTCTATTCCCACTGAATATGATGCACAAAGAGTGAAAACGAAACAAAAGAGAGATCGCTGATCACCTACTCCTGCACGCTTCTGAATGCTCAGATTGAACTTCAAGAATTAGGAAGAAACACACCATCTATCAGATGACAGAAGTCACCACAGGGTCACAAGAAATATGGGAAAGTAAGAAAATACCTCTCCTTCAGGGGAAAAGAATAACTCCTTTTCATCCTCAGACAGTACAATGAAAGTCATGGAAATGTCAGATAACAAATTTAGACGATTCATAGTGACAAAGCTAACAGAGAAGGAAAAGAGACAATGAACTGCAGAAAAGGCAAGAGAAAGGAGAGTTCCAGGAGGTGAAGAAATCCTTGCAATATCTGAAAGAGGAAATACATACTATAAAAAAATAATCAAATGGACCTGTTAGAGAGAGAGAATAATTCAAGTTTCTTGTAGCTCTAAATATGTCTAAACATCTCCACATCTCTTCATTGCAAAGATCAATGTGTAATCTTGTATTCATGGAATTGATTGGAGGCTGCTGACATGACACTCACTGGAGAACAGTGGCTCTAAGTTTTGTTGCATTCATTTATTAAACATACTTATTTAGTTAATTTATTCTAAACTTAAAATTTCATTACCTTCCTTGTCTAAAATACAATGTTAAGACTAGTGGTGAAAAGTTTTATGGGCAGCTTGCCTACCAAGAAAAAATCCAATTTAAAAATGGGCAAATGAACTGAATAAACAACTCTGCAAGGAAGACTTGGGAATAACCAAGGAACATATGAAAAAAAAAATGTTCAAAGTCTCTTCATAAGGGAAATTAAAACCACAGTGAGATATCTTTTAACCCCAGTTAGAGTGGCAAGGATAAAAATAAAGAATGACATGTGTTGTTGAGGCTGCACTGAAAAGGAAACCCTCTTACACCATTGATGGAAATGTAAATCAGATCAACCTCTGTAGAAAACAATATGAAGGTTTCTCAAAAAATATACAAATAGAACTTCCATATGACCCAGTAACCCACTTTTTGTATTTACCCAAAGGAAAAAAAAAAACACTCAATTGGAAAGATAGTTGCACATCCATGTTTACTGCAGCATTCTTTACAATGGGTAAAACAAAAAAACAACTCAAGTGTCCAAAAACTGATGTCTGGGTTGAAAAACTGTAGCACGTATATACCATAGAATATTACACAACTATAAGAAACAATGAGATCCTATCATTTGACTCAAAATGTATGAATATAGAAGACTTACTGTGGAACAAAGTGAGTCAGACATTGAAAGACACACGTTGTATATCCCCACTCAGTTTGTCCTGAATGCAATGGCAGAGGTTAAAAGCTCTGAAGATACGATGGTGGAGAGGATGGTGTAAATGCTAGAGACTGTAAGGGAGGGGAGAGTGGTTGGTAGAGAGTGAGTGGTAGAGGTGCCAGGGGAGGAAACATCTGACAGATGGAAAAATGTAAAGTTCTCTGTTGAACTCAATAAAAAATAAGTGGAATGTAGATATTGTTTATTTGTTGATGAGGATATGCGTATGTTCTCAACTGGGCTGGACTGAGGTGTGTGTCATGCTGGGTAAAGTCTCTTTAAAGTCTAAATGATGTATAGTAATTAAATGTATAAGTAATAATTAAAATTAATAAATAAAAAATATAAAATAAAATAAGAAAATGTTAAAGTCTCTATATTCAGGAAGCTCAGAGTTTAGGAAGGTACATATTTATTCATTCATTCAGTAGATATTTACCATGTGCCTATGATGTTTTAGATATTGTTCTAAAACAGCAATAATATCTGCTTATGGAGATTACAGTTTAATGGGAAAGAGAGACAATACTCAAGAAAATGGTAAGAACATTTATTATACAATGTTAAATATTGAGGGGGGAAAGATAAAAGTACAAGAGGTAGAAATGTTGGGAAGTTTGCAATGATAACTAAAGCTATTAAAGTAAAATTTTTGGAAGATGAGATACTAAAAAATTATAGAAGAAAACAGGGGGCAGACTGTGGTGCACTAGTAATCAATCCTCTGCAGTGCTGGACTCATATGGGAAGGTCC
The DNA here is from genome assembly GCA_026018925.1 of Tupaia tana. NCBI lineage: Eukaryota > Metazoa > Chordata > Mammalia > Scandentia > Tupaiidae > Tupaia > Tupaia tana. Next base: position 13,000,617 of record JAKSZU010000003.1, read on the forward strand.
AGGTGTGGGTCCCAGAGCCTCCCTATACATCCTGGGTGTGCACATGATCCGGGATGGCTGAGGTTAGCAGAGGATGACGGCATGAAGACCCTGTTGGGAGTGCCCCCTTCCTCTATCTCTTATTAAAGAAAAACAGAAATAGGCTAGAAAAAGAAAAATAAAGAAGGAAGGAGGAGTGAAGGGAGGAAGGGAAAAAGGAAGAAAGAAAGAAAAACAGGAAAGAAAAAGAAAGAAAGAAGAAAGAAAGAAAGAAAGAAAGAAAGAAAGAAAGAAAGAAAGAAAGAAAGAAAAAAAGAAAGAAGAAAGAATGAAAAGGAGAGAAAGGAAGAACAAAAAGAAGAAAAAGGAAAAAGAAAGAAGGAAAGAGAAAGAAGAAAGAAAGAAAGAAAGAAAGAGAGAGAGAGAGAGAGAGAGAGAGAAAGAAAGAAGAAAGAAGAAAAGAAAGATGGAAGGAGTAAAGAAGGGAAGAAAAGAAAGGTAGACAGACATCTTGGAAGAGAACTTTGCAGCGAAGGAAAAAGAGCAAAGGCTCTGAAGTAGAAGTATGCCTGGTATATTCCAGGAAAGACCAGAAAGCCAGAATGACTGCAGAAAAATAAATAAAGGAAAGAGAATAAAAGAAGAGGTAAGATATGTGATGGCGAGATGGGTGGCCTAGAGTCTCCTAGGCTTATGTAGGCTGCAGGGTTTTGAGTGAAATGGGAAGCTGTTCCACAGAAGAGCTCTGATTTATAGGATAACTTTGATATCTGTGTTGAGAGCAGACTCTGACTTGGTGACTGGGATGGAGTAGGGATGGAAGGGGAGGGACCTACTAGCAAACTGTTACAATAATAGAAGGCAGAAACTAGAGGAAACTCCAGAGAGTTCCATTAGTAGTCTTCCCTTTATTTTGCCATTCATGGGTGCCCAGAGGAGTTGGACTGACTGAGGGTGGATACTATAGTCTGAAACATTGAAATATGATTTAGACAAAGTAAGAAGTAAAAACAAAGGTGTTTGAAAGTTTTGCGTTACATGGCCTGGAAGAGTAAGAGACAGAATTGTAGGCTTTATGGAGTTAGTGTGATGGAAAGAAGGGACGTGATGGTAAGAGGACAGAATGACTAAAATACAAATTTTGGAATATAATTATTTGCCATTTATTACATAGTCTATTATCATGGATGTGAATCAGAAAAGAAGAGGGAAAGAAAAAACTACCAGAAATGAAGTTAAGAAACTGAGAAACCAATAACTGGTCCATGTGATGACAAAGTCACCAAAAAGGTTGGCAGGATTAGTCCTGGAGAGAAGGGGCGAGTGAGAAGAGGGCTCCATTGGTAAGGAAGTAATGCAAAGATACAGTGAAATATTGCTATGTCATTTGTGGGAAGAAAATATTTTTTTGCTTTTGTTTGTTTGTTTTTACACAAGTTAAATGCAGGAGGAAAATTATCTGGAAGCAGCAGGGAGAATCCAGGAAAACAGGGACAACACTAGTATTACACACACACACACACACACACACACACACAGAGATTATGTCATTATGTCTCTTGATTTACATATTATAGAAGCTGAATTTTAATCTGCACTATTTCCACCAAGAAAGTTAGGGACTTAGAATCATAAAAAAAAGGAGGAGGGGGTTAATGACAACTAGGTTTTGGCTACTCGGTGAACTCAGATGGACCTAAATTCCTTCGGACACTAAAATACAGGCATCTTCTGCAGTGGCCAGTGGTACTCTGATAGGGATCAGCGTGTAAATAAGAGTACTGAAGAAAAGCATTAACAACATTCAGAGTGGATCACAGGGTTATATAAAAGTTTCTGGCATAATTCAGGAATAACATACAGATTTGGTTCCAAATGACGAAGGATCAAAAGGAAACAAAACAAAGTAAGACTGGACAGGCCTTTGTGCTTTCAGGTATCCCAACGTAGGTCCATGTTGGTTTTATGGAGTAGCAGCTGAAGAGGCCTCACCAATATTCTGAGTCCACAGAAGCCCTCTGCTGACACTAGGTTCTCTTTAGGCAGGATGGAGACACCTGGATTCCAAGATTCCAGGAATGGTAGCTTCCATCTCCAGTATTTAACCGTCTGCCCACATCTGAGATCATCTGATAATGAAGAAATCCTCACAGAAGTGTGAAGGTGAAATTAGCATTATAGAGGAATGTCTATTTTCCAACCAGGAATAATTGGTTTTCTTGGAGAAGAGGTAGTGTTCTGTTTATGGCTTAGAGTGAGAAGAGAAAGAAGAGGCTGAATAGATTGGAAGACATGGCTATTATCGGGAGCTTCCACCGTTCAGGTGGGGACGACAAATGCACAAAGGCAGGGAAATTACATTGTGGGCACGCAGGTTTATCTCACACATGCATGAATTCTGAGCCCACAGACAATTTGTAAGGAACCTCTGTACTCCATTTCCTATATTATTACCTACACAAGAATTTCTGTTGATGCTTCATCGTGTCCTGTCTTTATCATGCCCTGACTTAATTTATTTCTCATGCAGAAATAGGAGCGTGGATGACTTTACTCACAACTGCTAGAAGTTGGAGGGAGAAAGGGAAGCAGGATGGTTTCTACACGGGGAGGGGTTGATTCTGCAGTGCTGTGGCTACACTGCTGGCACAGAGATACACAGCTGAGTCCCTGGGCTCTGTGGGCCGGATCTTCAGAGTGGAGGGTGATCCAGTGGGCATCTCAGTGAAGAATCGATCCTTGGGCATCACACCTTCATCCATAGGAGACCGGCTGCGGAAGTAAGTCAGCAACTCCGGTCCTTGGACTGTGCTCTGTCTGTACCAAAAAAGATCACTGTGACCAGAAATGGGCTCACAGCTCAGAGTCACTGTTTGTCCCATTTCTGTCACCTTGTGCCTGGGTGTCTGGGTGACCCCAGCATCTGTGTGTTCTATAAAAGAAAACAGAATAAGGAAAATATAAACATTCATGACTAGGGAAGCGTGGCAGGCAGATCGTGAATATTCTGCAGACTCACTGGCTACCAGGATACAAAGGGCCACACAGGAGAGGGTCCATGTGTCCATGACAGGGTGGGAGCAGGTGTGGAATATCAGACCGGGGCACTTGTGAGCATGAGAAGAGAAGATCCCCACATTCAGTGACATCACCAGATGAGCCACCACCCCCAACTTGAAAGCTCCTTTCAAAAGAGGCTGCATCTCTGAGAGATAGATCAGGCAGGACTAAGCTCAATCTTAATTGACCTGAGGTAAGAATTCTACATCCAGAAGGTTTATTATGACATTATCAGTTCATCATGCCTTTTCTACAGTATCTCTTACCTAAAAGCCTGCCAACTATACCCATGTGCACCTCAGACGGCAAGTGTTGAAAGATGAATTCACTGTCTTATTGCAAGCCACCTTTTCAGCAAACTCTGAAATTCCTCTCACTGGTGGTTTGATGTTTCTGTTCTCACCCTCATACCACCAAACACTTAGGAGTTGGCCCCTGAGCTCCACAGGAAGTGCAAGGTCAACTTATTTTTACTAATAGAAGAACTGAATTGCTCTCCTGAGGACTCATTAGATTTCTAAGTTGTTCTTTGCAGTAAAAGACTTTATCCTTAAACTGTTTTTTAATTCCCAAAGCCTATTGCAGAGAAATTTTTACATTCTCTATTCCCATAATGAAACAAGATGAGGATTGTCTTATTTTTAAACTTTTGTAAATAAAATGCTCTTGTGTTGACTTACATCTTATTCTTACCAGTAGAAAAATCTAACATTTTGAAATCATTAACACCTGGCTTTTTCCATTACAGGGGCCTGTCTCCTTCCCTCCGTGCCTCCCTAACACACACATACGCCTTTCAAGATGGAGGTTATGAAAAGCTGAAAGAAGTCTCTGTTGACCAATTAAGTTATTTACTAACAAAAAAGAAAAAAATTCAAAAGTTCTACATTTTTACTGTTGGCACAGAGAAAAACAGATTTTTCAGAAAAACTCATGGAAATGCATATTATAAAAAAAAGACTTTGCATGGAGTCCATAATCTTAGTGCACTAAAACAGACTTGTCCCTTAATTCCATTTTCTAAAAATTTTTTGAAACCTTGAACTGCTAAGTTCATTGAAGGTGAGAGCACATGCCAATTTGAAACAGCAAGACGTTTATAACAGACTGGTTTTCCTGAGGCACCTGTTTCTCGGGTGGGCAGAGGAGTCCTTTGGACCCAGAATGTGAAACTGTGAGCTGCATTCTGTCTTTTGAAAGACGACTGCTATTCTGCTTGTCTCAGCAACAAACATGGTAAGTGGGGTTATGGCCCTCCAAAGATGTCCTTGTCTAATCCCCAGAATCTAGAAATGTTTTAAATTATGGGGCAAAGGGAAGTTAATGTTCCAAATGGAATTAAGATTGGTAATCAGGTGACCTTGATATAAAAGAGACAGTCTGGATTTTGCCAATATGTGGCCAATATGATCACAAGGGTCCTCAAATGTGGGGAAAGGAGGTAGAAGGGCCAGAGCCAGAAGGACGCAGGGAGAAAGCTCTGACTGGCCATAGTCTTCACTGGCTTTGAAAGAGGAAGGGGTCAGAAACCCAGAGCTCTGGTGCCTGAAAAAACACAGATTCTCTCCTAGGGCTTTGAGAAGGCATACGGCCATACTGAAACTTTGGTTTTAGCCCAAGTAGACTCATTTTGGATTTCTAATGTTCAGAACTATAGAACGAGAAGTTTGGGTTGAGTCTTTATAAGCCATGAGGTTAGTGGCAATTTCTTACAGCAGCTATAGAAAGCTGGAACATTATAGTATCCATGGGACTCATGTGTAAAAGAATCAGAAAACAACCTTCAAAATACAGGTTTGAGGCAGATACATAATCGCATGGAAAGAACCTGAAATCGGGTCAAGGGAAGTCTAGGCAAAAAACAAACAAAAAACTTCCTAACTCTGCCCAGACATCCTGCTTCCAGGGAACACACAAGAGACTGGAGAGAATGACTAAGGGAGACTAGATCGTAGCATCTTCCTGCTGAGTGTGAAAGATGGTGCGGGAGGAAATCCTGTTATCCTGTTGTTTTGGTCCACTCCAGGCCCTGTCGGACTAGTTGATCTGCTGATGGCACCTCCGTGATTGTCAGAACCTTGGGCCCAGGGTCCCTCTGATGGGGTCCAAGGTAGCATCTCTGTTTCTCTTGGCTCTTACCTCTGTGTCCACCAGAGCAGGTGGGGCTGACCTGGGCTGGTGTAGGGCCAGGCTCTCTAAGACTCCAAGCCTTTTCCAACACACAACTGCTTCTCTGATTTTCCCAAATCACATCACCCAGTTGCAGCACCCCAGTTGCCTGTGGCCCAAATCTTAACCTTGGAAATATACCCATTGCAAGCACGCTAGCCATTCAGATCCCAGTTCAAACTGCAGTTCAGAGCAAAACCTATCTCTACAATAGAAGAAGAAACGTTTGTCTCTAATTCTTTTATTACAGCCATCATTCAACACATCTGCAAATTTCCAAAATCTAGGCCTGGCCCAGAGATCTCCCTTCCAGAGAGTTCTCTAAGCCCTTCTCCACACTCTAGAGTATGATTAAGCCACAGTGCCTCCTTGTGGCCAGTAGGTAGAAACAGCACAAATGGGCTTTCTTGCCATTTGGTGGAGGTATGCTTTATCTCACTGATATAGGGTATATATGATATTATGAATTGTTGGTGTTAGAGGGTTCATAAGAAATATTAGGGTTATTATGACTTTAGGTGGAGCCACCTGTGAGAGAGACAACAGAGACAGACAAATGCAGATAATGTCAGATTATTATTATTATTATTTTATTACTTTTTAAATTATGCCAAAGGGTATGTGTGCTTGCCTGAGAGAGAAAGTGAGAAGACACCACTCATGGGGGATGACCATGTTCTAATCCCCTCTTCTCTGTCTCACCCCCTTTTGGGATTTTTGGACATGCATGTACACACATATGCCAGTGTGTTTTTCAAGCCACCAGGTCCAGCCTTGAACCACCCAGCCAGCAATATGGGAATCAGCTGCCTCAATCACCACACCACAGGCTGGCCCCAATAATATCAGTTCTGATATTGATACACAAGAGGGCTCCATGTGAAACCACATGGGCTAACTAATACTGCATTAAAGCAGAGTTTACCCTGTGCGCTCTGTCCTCCAAGCGGCAGGTCAACCTGTGTGGGCAAAGAAGGTCCAGCTGATCATAGTGCATGTTGAAAAATCACCAACGACTCTCTCGTTCCTCTGTGAAACCAACAAAAAAGTGAGACGAAGAAGAGTCTAAATAAGATCATATATTTCCTTTCCCATAGAGAAAATCAACGAGAATAGAAATACTAAAATAGGAGTATTGCTTTTGAGTCCAACCACTGTTCCTTGATTTAACTCATAAAACCGCACGACAGGGCAGCAATTAAACTGGTTCCAATCCCAGTCTCTGCTCTCTGACCAAGTCCGAGCATTCACTGTCTATTTTATTTCCCACCTTACCTCACGGTCCAACAGAACATCAGAAGTTATACATAAAAGTCAGTAAGGACATAAAAATACTTCAATAACAGAATACCGCTAACAACTAGATGTCTTGGTTTGATTATAAATGTTCTGTAAATTTTAAAATAACCTTCAGTTGAAATCAAAGTTTAAGTATAACATTTCTTTGTTGGATTAACTACCAAACCAATAACAGACCAAGGATTTAATATTAAAACCCAAAAAAACTAAAACTCCAAAAAAATTTATGTTAACTTTAATCCCAAATTGAGGGATTAATCCCAATCTGCCCACTGTAATCTAAAAACTTGGATAAAATAACAAAAACTTAATGAATTGATGCCCTAAAAATATAGTGAGGAATCTTAGCTGGTTTCATGGGCAGGGCAAGAGCCTGAGGAGGTGAGAACAGCTGTCTCTAATCCTTGGGTGTATTTGCTGATCCTGACCTGACCTGGTGCACATAGGGCTGACCACCAGGCCAGGGAGACAAGGTCAAAGACAACAGAACAGCAAACTCAAGCACAGGCAAACTCCTATAGATGATGAGCTGGAGGTAAACCAGTTCTCCACATGACCAGACCTGAAGCCTTGAATTCTTGTTTGGGGAACTCCAGGTTTTTAAAACTTCCATACACTCGGCAGAAGCAAAATAAAAGTCTCTCTGGAAGAGGATAGACCAAGCTTAGATGAAAAATTATTTCTACAACTATAGCGTCTGACACAAGATCAATGGTAATCGGGTTCATAAAGAAAAAATAGAGAAATCATAAAAAATGAACATCGAGAAGCAGTAGAAAAAGAAAAAAAAAGCCTCAAAAAATCTGAAATGTGAAAATGATCAGAAAGACTCTGAAATAGTTATGTTCCCTATGTTCAAAAAAAATACAAGGTGATTTCAGGAAACTTAGGAGGCAATTTGTAACATAAAAATGATGTAGCAGATTAGAAACAGAACCCAGTAACGATTTTGGCAAGGAGATGGCAAATGGCTGTGTTCATCCATCACCTGACGAGGTTTTGTCAGATGAAGAAATTGGCAGGAGACGAGCAGTGGGTAAACAGATGTGGCATGTGACATGCAGTGCAGGTTGGCTAAGGAGGAAGGAGAAGAAATGAGTGCTGAGCGACAGTGTTGATGCCTTCAGAGGATTCCCAGGAAGCTGATTTCCAACCAGTATTTCAGAGTATGTCTGTATGATCTTACAAAATCCAGGCAGAATGTAGAGCAGAGGGTAAGAACTTAAACCCAAGGAGTATATTGGCACACGTGGCAATTGAAGTTCTTACAAGGAATATTTCAGTGCTCCACAGGACGATTTTAATGTACAAAGGCAGACAGGTGGAAATGTCTTCCACAGCCCCTGAGCTACTGGCCCACGCCTGGATGCAGCGCTGGACTGTGACGATAACATGGAAGAGTCAGAGACTCTGGAGAACGTGAAATTCATGTTGAGCTAACATTGGAGACTGGTGACCAGCGTATCTGTGGGTGTACATTTCTTTGAAGTTGTGAAAGTACTAAATAAAATAGTTGAAATGATTATCACCATCATTATCAGTAATGACATTATTATTATTCATATATTTTCACAAAAACAGAGGGAAAAAGTTTTCAAAACACATTATATGTGTTGAGAATTTGTTGTAGTAAATTTCCAATGCAAAGGCATAGAAGAAACTAGAGTGAGGGGTGGCATAATGAGTAAGTTCCTGGACTCCCATATGGCTGACTGCAGTTCAAGTCACAGACCCGTAGGCTTGAAACTCATGCCAGGCATGTGTGTGTGCATGCCCAAAGTCCCAGGAGGAGAATAAAGGAGAAGGGATTGTGGCATGGCCATCCCCACCCCTACCCCCGGGGGGTGATTTCTCACTTCCTATCTCTCTGGCAAAAACCTAAACAAACAAATTTTAAAAAGATATTGATTCAAATAATTCAGAGGAAGAGGCTGCTGTTTATCACTGTCATACCATAACCATCTCTATTAATAAGTTTATTCTATGTGTTTCATGATTGCCTATTTTTATAGAACAGTCATTGCTACCCGTTAGGACTGAGTCTACAGTAACTTACTTTCAGTTTGGGCTTCTTTATGTTTCACTGAAAACTGCGTCAAATCCCAAGTCCTAATTATTTTGAAACCACATTGTAGCCTTCATATTTCAAAAAGCAATCTATGTCTCCCACTGAGTGACTCTTTACTGCAACACAGTTCTTTCCCTTGGACAACAAGGAAATGGTGGAGCCTCTCTTTAGGGTTGCCTGTGGGCTGAGTAGGGAGAGAGAAACCTACAATTTTGTGCACAGGTGGGGAGCGTCCCTGTGATGCTGTGGCTAAGCTGCTGGCACAGAGATACACAGCCGAGTCCCCCAGCTCTGCACGCAGGATCTTCAGAGTGGAGTCTGCTCCCTTGGGTCTCTCTGCAGAAAACTGATCTTTAGGCAGCAGAGATTCACCTACCATCGCCTCACTCTGAAAGTACGTCAGGAGCTCTGGCCCTTGTCCCAGTCTCTGCCAGTACCAGTACAAGGTATTGTGGCCAGAAATAGGGTCACACCAAAAAGTTATGACCTGTCCTTTTTCTGAAATCTTATGTCTGGGGGACTGGGTGACTCCAGCTGCTATGAGTTCTGTGGAGGAAAAAGAGAGAATTTGAAAATGGAAATGATCGGAATAATCAATGGTAGATCCACTGTGGATATTCTGCTGTTCAGAAGACTCACCTGCCCCCAGGAGACACAGGGCTGCCCAGCAGAGGAGCCTGGGCCCCATGGCAGGGCCGGGCAGAGCGGGACATTCACCAGATCAGAGTCCTAGTGAGCAGGAGCAGAGAACGACTGACAGCCCTTGTCCCCACGTGGCAGTTCCCATGACTACATCACTGTCACCCACAGTGGGACCCACAATCTTAGAAACTAACTCTTACTGTTTAGAGCGGTTTGAGTTCTGCAGTAACTTGTAAGTCGATCTTCTACGTGTGATGGATTTTTTTCCTTAAATGTGTCAAAGGCAACTCAACTTTGAGATAGCAGCAAGTGACTTCTTTGTTCATCTGGGATTATCTTTCTCTTTGGGCATTTCTCCTTTTCAGAGATTCTTCATTCTCATAGTTGCATAAACCTAAACAAGGTGGAAGCTGGGGTATTTATTCCTGAGCATTAGCTGGCATGCTCCAAGCTAGAGTGGAAAGATAGTACTCAAGCACAGAGGTGGAACGTTTTGTTTTCTCTGAAGGTTGATGCCCAGTTTTCTCTTTGCCTCCCTCAATCCTCATGATGTGTACATACCAACGCCTTCACCACACTGTCTGCATTTCTAAGTCACCAATGCCACAAGTGGGAGGTCCGACATCCTACCTACGATGGTATATAATTTGCTTATTTCTGAAAATACCACCACAGATATTGCGACAGTAAATTCTAACTGGAACCGACCTTCTGCAATATTAAAACTTACACCTCTAGAAAAACATACGATTACACTACATTGGTTAGTACCTGAGAATTTGCTTATTTCTGAAAATATCAACACAGATATTGTAACAATAAATGTGAAATTGAACAGACCTTCTCCAATAGGAAAAAAAACTTAGATCTCTTGCATATGATACAATTAAACCACCGTGGTTAGTATCTGGGCATCCTTTTCTAATATGGTTGCATTTTCTCATTACTGAGTGATTGACTGGTTTGGATTTGATCTTTTTTCTTCAGGACATTTTCAAAGGTCATGTGTTTCATTTGAGTAAGTTGAATTCTACTAGTCTAATATCTACTCACATTTAGGATTGTCCTTCCTTTGACAATTTTCCATATGATACTTTAAAAATCAACTCATTGTTTTAGTTTGCAATACTCTGAATAAAGGTGAGATTCTGTTCCCATTAGTAATAATTTATGTTTCTTCTTCTGTGATTCGCCTGGTTAAACTTAAATATTGCCATTTTATTGTGTAAGGAATGAGAACTCTACTCATTTGAGATATTAACTCTTTTAGACAAGGACACAATGCTATAGAAAACAAAATAAAGCAAATCTCAGTGGTCCAACTCTTAACAGTTCTTATATCCTACAATTACAAACCCAGTGTGGAATGAGCAGCTTTCTTTTTTTTTTTTTTTTTTTTTTTTTGAGAGGTTTTCACTATAGGGCGCGTGTGCTTGCCAGACAGACAGACAGACAGACAGAGAGAGACATAGAGACAGAAAGCGAGAAATCACCCCCCAGGGGGGATGGTCAAGCCGCAATCCCTTCTCCTCCATTCTCCTCTTGGGATCTTGGGCACGCACGCACATGCGCCTGGCGTGAGTTTTAAGCCACCGGGTCCGGGACGCGAACCGCGGTTGACTACGTGGGAGTCCAGCGACATAGCCATTACGCTAACTGCTGGTTCCCACGAGCAGCTTTCTTTAGAGCTATCAAAGAAGTTAGGACCCAGCCACCAGGCAGGCTGCTTTCATGTCATAACTAGGCAATATGTAACAATGGAGCTTCCAAGTTCATCACGACATGGTGAAAGGAAGCTGAAGAGTGTCTGAGAAGAAGAGTGTTACTCGCAGGCTTGAGTTTGCTCTTGCTTGGAAAATGCTGCTTGCCAGATTGGCCTTTGCTGGTGTCTGGAAACTGGGGTGATACCAGTTCCCTGCATTGATAAAATGTTTCCCTGAGAAGGGTGTTCATTGGGCCTGGAGTATAAGTACAAACACTCTAATGCTGCACACTGGGTCTCCTTCTGAAGGTCTGAATTTGTGGTGCCTGTTAGTCAGTGCGCCTGTATGATCATCTCCCAGTAACATCTCCCTGACACTGAATGTTATGGGTTCCATTGGTAAACATATTGTACACATGTTGCAGAATTTTGCTTCTTAGAGTGAGCTATGTGTGACCCCTTCTGGGAAGAAGAGAGAATAAGGAAGCCTGCATACAGGCTTAGATTCCATCTGGGCCTTTTCTCCCTACGATCTGCATCTGAGCACTTATGTCATGTCAATTTCCCACGAATCCTTCCAGTTAATCTCCAGAAAGTACACTTCGGGACCCCATCACAGTCAACAGGCTATTATTTTAGTGTATGTATTAATATCTTGTACAAGAGACAGACATAGAGAACTGGAGACAGACAGAAAGACAGCCTCCCTCACTAGGGTCCTCATGCTGCCATCTCCCCTTGGTGTCAGCCAACCCGACTCATGGGCACGTGTGTGCATGCCCCTTACTCAGGGAGTCCCAGACTTTTCTCTTATGAGTCTGGGTACATTTCCTATGAGTCACCAACTGGCACCCCCAGGATATTTTTTAAAAATTTATGCTATAGGGCATGTGAGAGAGAGAGAGAGAAAGGGAGAGAGAGAGAGGGAGATCACCTCCCAGAGGGAAATGGCCATGCAGCAAAAGGGTGTTGAGCACACACTTGCTCCTGGCATGATTTTCAAACCACTGCACCTGGGACATGAACCCTGCGACTGGCCATGTGGGATCCAGTGCCTTAACTTCCACACAACCTGCTAGCCCACTCAGGATATTTTAAGGGCCAAATTTGGAATCAGCTTCCATCACTTTACCACAGCCCATTACTAAGAACCTCATCCCATGTTCCCAGCCCTCTAACCACACACTAGCTGGGAAACGCAGAGGACCACGGTGTCACCGAGCCTCAGTGGTCTCTGTCTTGCTCATCTTTCCTCGTCTGTTTGCATCTTCATACCTTTTCCCAGTCTATGGCTTAGCATCTCTTTTATGGAGTGTTTTGATGCACATGATTTAATTTACTGCAACTGAAAGTAAACATATTGTTCTTTACAGCTTGTGTTCTTTTGTGTCTCCACAAAAAAAAAAAAAAAAAAAAAAAAAAAAAAAAAAAAAAAAAACCTCTCAAATACATTTTTTCCTTATTTTTTTCTAGTAAAATTTAAGTTCTGTTTTTTACAATGACAGTACATATCCCAAAATATATTTTCCTGTAAGGAATGAAGTGGAACTCTAAGAATAAGGGAAGGACGTATGTTCATCTTGAGGGTGAAAACCAGCCGGCACATGTGAGGATAGACTGAATGTACGGAGTGCGACTGGAGCAGGAAAACCGAGGAGAACTGGCAGTGATGGAGGGACAGCCGGAGGGTCCATGACCCAGGACTTGCATGGCTCTTGCCCCTTGGAATTAGGCAGCCAGGAACAGAGACCACACGAGTGAAGGTTTATGAGTGTAAGAAGAAAGGTAGGAGGGGCTGTGGGAAAGGGTCAATAAAGTCATTGAAGAATACAGAGTGAGAAGAACAGGGTGGAGTTGAAGGTATCAGATGAGATCTCTGACAAGGCTCTCCAGCCTGGAATACTACACCTTCATACAATCTTGATGGAGAAATCACACGTCAGTGGAAAGGACACAGAATCAGAAGGAGAGATAAGGGAGAGGTCAATGTGCCACCACATGGGAAGGTCTATGGCTGGGGCCTGGCAAGCCCAAGAAGGACTTTCACACCTGTACCCAAAGTTCACCTGGTTCCAGGTGACCAAGATCCACACTGAAAAAGAGGTGATTGCCCGTGATTCAGTCAGGGCAGATGGAGAGCTTTCCAACTCAGGACTCAGGTTCTTTGGGAAGAGCCTGTGGATTCCACAACTCAGAGCATGGTTCTCAAGTAGAATATGCTACCGCAACAGTGTTAACATTCTCAACAGTAGTCTAACTTGTTTTGGAAGACAGCATCTGCCAAGTATCTCCTTGTGAAAAAGGAAAAGAAATGTATCTCTTTCATTTATTTTTTATGTGATGATTATTGAGTCATTATGGATTTCAGCTGAAGATATTTGTTCCTCTCTGCAAGCTGAGAGAATTTCAGAAGGGAGATGAGAAAGCTAAGTGTGACCTCTATTCAGGTTAAGCGTGGCATCAGGATGGACCTAAACACTGGGTCATATTCTCTGAGCTTCAGGGTCCCCAGTCTAGCAAGGACTCTGTGACTCTCAAGGAGGCCAGACTTGCCAGGATGGGGCCAGGCCTCATGAGCACATTGGAAAGACCAATGACGTTTTGTGTGAAGGGAAGACACAGCCATGCAGCACTGTGTAGTCACGGGTAGCACAGAAGTACACAGATGTCTGCGAGGGGGTGGCCGACTCCAGAGTGAGGGGGAAATCCTCTGTTTTAGATCTAGAGACTCTGTACCCATCAGGGATATCTCCTTTGTTGGTGTCGTTAACTCCAAATGAGTAATGGATCAGCCTCAGCCCGTGTCCCAGGTCTTGCCGGTACCAGTACATGTAGCCATGGTTGTCATTCTGGTGACATTGCAGAGTTACATTCTTTCCCTTCCCTGTGACTTTTTGCCTTGGGCTTTGGGTGATTCCAGCATCCGTGGGTCCTGGAAGAGAAAGTGACACAGCCTGATGATGTTTCCCCAGCAGAAAGGCTTGTATTGAGGTCTTAAGAGGGCCAGGGAAGGGAGCTCTCCTGTAACCAGTACTCACCTGCCCATAGGAGACAAGCGACCACACAGAAGAGCAGCCCAGGGCCCATTTCAGGTCCAGGGGAGAGCCACATCTCCCAGCCCTGATTTGGAGGAAGGAAACTCGGGTTCTCAGTGACTGTCGTTACATGCAGGCCAAGCGGGCTCATGTGATATCACAGAAGACCCTGGGACAGAAGGAACAGAGATCCCTGCAGGAACAGAGAGTCAGTGTCACCAAATGAGAGGGTGGCCTTGCACATAACTGACACTGCAGCTGAGTCTGAAATCAGACAGGGCCGTGAGGAGATGATGGAAGGCTCAAGATACTTTTTTTTTTTTTTATGATTATCTCCCTTCAAATGATACTGTCCCTTCTTCTAACGGCTCTTTGGTGTGATCTTCAGTTGCTCGGAAGCCACAGCGTCTGGGGAGTACCACCCCTTCTTGCGTATCAGACTGAGTATCAAACAGGAAGTGCTGCAGTGGAAAACACTTTCCTATTCCCTTAAGTGGCCACTCTTTATGGTAATTTCACATAATGAATGATGAGGCTACTGCATTTTCATTTCAGATGATTCTGTGCCTGGAACACAGGTCCTTCAGGCAAAAGTAATCAGTGAGACCCTTTGATCTTAGAACTGCCCACAGCAAGTCACTGGGACCATATGTGTCTCAGAGTTCATAGGGAACTAAGTTTCTTTGAATTTATACTATGTAGTAGCCTCTTCATTCTATTTGCCAGTATAAATCACTGTAGCACACATGCCATGGACTTCAGGTTACAAATGAGAAAACCAAATCTATCTTTTTCAAGTCACCAGCGCAAGGGCAGAGTATGAACCGAGTGATGTCTCCTCATCGGCAAACATGGTGCCCTTTCCCCTTCAGCATCAAGCCTCCCAGATGAAACGTGTTGTGGAAATGATTTATGGAAATAATTTGAGAATGTCTCCTGTTACCAAAACTCATGGAGTGCTTTGACTTTAAGCAGGGATTGAAAGGCAGTGTGGCCTGTGTTCGAACCCCAGTTCTGTTTTCATTAGTCACTCCCCCTTTGACGAACGATCTAAACTTGCTAACAATCTGTGTTTTACACATGTAGAAATTGAGTCAATGATTCTGTAGCATTCTGAAGAAATGAATTGAAATAATGTATTTAAATATATGGCACAAAGCATATGAGCAATATATCAAGAATTTCTTTTTTAATAATTTCATACAAAAGAGTAGAATTAAAGTAGTCTGTGGAGCTGGCTGGTGACATGGTGGTTGGGGGAGCTGATTCCCACATGGCCAACAGAGCAGTTCAAGTCCCGGACCCAGAAAATTGAGGAACTTTTGAAGGGAACCAGCAGTTAGCGTAATGGCTATGTCGCTGGACTCCCACGTAGTCGACCGTGGTTCGCGTCCTGGACCCAGTGGCTTAAAACTCACGCCGGGCGCGTGTGCGTGTGTGCCCAAGATCCCAAGAGGAGAATGGAGGAGAAGGGATTGCGGCGTGACCATCCCCCTGGGGGGTGATTTCTCTCTTTCTATCTCTCTCTCTGTCTGGTTGGCGAGTGCACGCGCCCTATAGTGAAAACCTCTACAAAAAAAAAAAAAAAAAAAAAAAAAAACAACAACAACAACAACAACAAAAAAATTGAGGAACTTTTTCGGTGTGTTTGTGTTTGTGTCCAAAACCCCAAAAGGAGGGAGAAATGGAGGAATGACCATGTCCCATGTGGGGGATGCATTTTCATTTCATCTCTCTGTCTATATCTCTTTCTGTCTTTCTCTGATGAACACACATGCTCTCTGGTAAATTAAAAAAATAAATAAATAAAGCAGTCTATGTTCATCTACACAAGGTCCCATCATAATCTGATAGCACTGCGCTGGTTATTCTAGTGTGCCCCACCCTCCACCCGTCCACTCCCTGGCCTCTCTGCCTTGTGCTGTGCTCCAGGATCCTGACAGGGGCTGTCACCCAGGCTTCCAGGTGGGTCTGTTATGGGAAAAACCAGCTGAAGATTGAGGGGAAGTGAAGAGATTACAGAGCATTTGGGCCTCCCCTTTCTGTCTCCTGCCCTTCTGGTTTGACCAAGTCCCTCCCTCTGGTCACCCTGTTGCCATACCTCCCATGAGCTCCAATAATGCAGCATCTCCCCCTTCTCCCTCAGGCTCAGGAATTGCACTGACTTCCCACCTGCCTGGTTCCCTCAACCCTGGTCCTTCAGCTCTTCCTGGCTTCCTTAAGCCTGTCCTCCCTCTGAACACCTTTGATTAAACTGTTTTGGCTTTCGAATATGTCTTCTTCCCTGTCAGAGAATTGATTGACTGATTCATGTATGAATAATTAGAGACATAATGTCAGACTTTAGTCTTCTTAAAAACAAGATGTGTGCTTTTTAAAATTAAATGTCCTTTCCCACATTTCAAAGTAAATTTTAACATAACCATTCCTAAAATACCTGCTGGATAAATTAACAAGTGAACTAAACTACAATCTGTGTTTTTCACTTGTATAATGTGGGTACCGATGAACTATAATAGGTTTCCATGAACAAGATGATAAAAAAAATTGTCTGTATTCCCTTAGTTGCCATTTCTGTGCTGTGTAGCTAAGTCTACTTATGCTTGTCTCTTGGCACTGAGTGCTTAATGCCTCTGATATGCTCTCTCTTATCACAGGGGCTAGAAGTTTTGAAGCTACATTTCCAAGATTCTCCTGTTAGCAAGTTTCTGAAATAGTTTTATTTTCTCCAACAGCCTATGCCTGGGAAAACATTGGAACAGGAAGAAAAGCTTTTTTAATTTTCTTTTTATTTCTTTCTTTCTCTCTTTTTTTTTTTTTTTTTTTTCTTTTTTGACAGCAGTGGACAGGTGGATGTACAATGGCTTGTCCAGACTATCCTGTGAAAAGCCCACTGAGTCACTGCAGAAACATGTGACTCAGCAGTTTCTTCAGTTCCAGAAAACTGCTAAGAGTTGTTGTTGCAAAAAAAGTAATTTGAGATCTTCTGATCTCTAGTGGTGAAAGTTTAAGCACATTTCTTCCTCTAAAACTTGCAAGGATCAATAATTCTCACTCTGATTAAAAATCCTAGTGTTTCTGATTTCTTGGCTGAGTCTTCTAATGTCCTGGAATGCCCTCACTTGTTTAGTCTCTGTATGAGGAGAATCTCATGGCCCTGTTTTATGTAGAACTAAGACAGGACAACATTGTCTGGCTTGAAGTTATATGTCCTGGAATTTGGCAGGCAGTAAGCCATACTGACCACACACCATGAATTGACTTCCCACTGCTTCTGAAATGCTCTTGAAATAAAAGAGACAGTGTTCTTCTACAATTTAGTGGGCCAAAAAGAGAGAACCATGGAATTATAGGAAAATTTGTTTTTAGAGTTGGAAATAAAGGTTTGGATAATATTCTGATGCTGTTAAAAATAAAATACTAGATGAGATAAGATCTTCCTCATCGATAAAGTGGATCATCTAATGTCTGTCTTTGCATTATGACATGTAATGTATACCCACACTCTAGTTCAAAGGAGAAGCTTCCGCCATTGCTAAGAAATGGAAGATGCTGGCAGAGATTAAGAACGTCCAGTGGACGCAAGGTCATACAGATTAAGAGAGCTCTGACTGAGTTCAGCAGGGCAGACAGTGTTAGGAAAGAACTATGAACATCCTGCAGTTTGCTAAGGCTGTGTGGCAGCACCACCTCTCTCTCCCTACCACATCCTCAGCTGGGACAGGAAGGTTTGGGTACAGAAAGCCAGTAGATCTGCAGGGCTATGTCCAAACTGCTGGCACAGAGGTATGAGGCAGAGTCTCCCAGATCCAAGGAGCTCATGTTCATTTCAGAGTGGTAATCACTGAACTGCTTAGCTGAGAATCGATCAGAGATGATGCCTTTATCGTACTCTCTCTCTTCAAAATATGAAACAAGGAACTGGGGGCCCTGGTCTGGAGCCTTTTGGTACCAGGACACACTCTTGTGTCCTGAAATGGGATAGCATTTCAGAGTGGCCTGTCCCTTCTTTTCTGTGATTAGGTATCTTGGGGACTGGGTGACTCCAATGTGCACCAAACCTGTTGGGGAAACAGACAAAAGCTGAGCCCCCCAGAACAGAAGAGTGTGATATTCAGCAACAACCAACGCCTGTGGGCTCAGAGGACACCCCCTCTGTGCTCAGGACTCACCTGTTCCTAGGAAACAAAGGGCAGCCCAGAAGAGGATCCTGGTGCCCCAGGCAGAGTCAGGCAGGGCAGGGGCAGGCATGACTCTGCTCAGGGTGCTGGGCTCCTGGGGTGACAGAAAGGAGTTTAGCTCCTCCCTTCCCTCTAGAGAACTGGCCTGTGATGTCACTGTCATGATGTGTTGTGACTGTCCCCGAAGGCTCCCGTAGGCATCTGCAGCTCTGCGTGGGCTTGATGACCCAGGCCTTCTCTCTGTTCTTCCTCCAGGCAGGGAGCTGGCCGTGCTGAGCTAGGCAGGGCAGGTTTGGGGCAGACTCGTCCCCCACAGCTTCTCTAGGTTTCCTCTGCGGCAGGTGCCCCTCATGTATCCCTGACTCAGGTTATCGTGGCTGTCCCACAGAAGTCCCTCCCACTCCCGTCAAATGTAGGCTCCAGGGGCTGGCAGGTGGCATGGTGGTTATAGTGTTGGACTCCCACATGGCCAACTGTAGATTGGGTCCTGGACCTGGTGGCTTGCTCTCTCACTTTCCCTCTCTTTCTCTCTCGTGTCTTTCTCTGGTCAGGTTAAAATAATAATAATGAATAAAATTAAATAAAATAATTCTTTTATAAAAACGTAGGCTCCAGAGAGGACACTGTCATGAAGGCTGCACTTCACAGCTCCTTACTGGACAAATACACGGGCTTATCAGGTGACGTGAGAAGACCATGACTGCTCCCTCCTGTACCACCACTGCCTCTGTCTCATCATGTGATGTCCCTGGTACAGGGGCCAAGCCAGACTCTCTGAGGGGTGCTCAGTGGATTCACAGTGCCCTCAAGTGGCCAAGTGTGAAGTCCTGTGACTGTCTCTCCCCATGACAGTCCAAGGAGGCTGGGAGCTTTCCAAACCAGGTGCAGGAGCTGCTACGACACAGTACAGTGCTGGCTGATTTGAGATTTTTAGTGTCAGACTCATCTTTTGCAAGTGGCAGTGGGGGAGGCATGAAGCAAACTTTTTTTCCAAATGGGAAAGTAAATATTCTCTATCTCATCAATGAGTATGTAGGACAGGAGGTACCAGCCAGTCAGATGCCAGTTAACCTAGGAATAAGGCAAGATCTTGGAAAGCCTTTTTCACACTATGGTAATTCCTGACAATAGAGTTCTGTCAGAGCAAAGATTTTCTAAGCTGGAGAAATAAAGTCATTGGTCTCATTTAAAAAAGAAAACTGTTGTCAGATACGGAGGATATATTGCTGAGTGAAGTAAGCCAGGCTATGAAAGAAAGATATTGTATGTATCCACTCAATATATACCGACTATCAGCACTCTATGATAGAGAGCAAAAAATTGGAGGACATAAAAGCAGTGAAGGTACTTAATGAGAATAGGACAGTGTGGAATGGGGGAAGTGAAGAGAAGAGGATAGAGAAAGATAACAAGTGAACAATAGAGAGGCAGGACGTTAGTGAGAAACAGATATGGTTTATTAACTGTTGATGTTGACATGTATAGTATTCTCAACTGGATTTGTCTGAGAAGTATTTCATGATGGGCAAAGTATTTGTACAAGCAAAATGAGAAATAGCGATTGACTGTTTTAAGAAATAATTAGAATAATAATAATAATGATTGGGGAAAACATAGAAAATATATTGAATGTTGAAGCGGGGAGATTGATGTCTCTGTACTGACTGACATGCATGGCATTCCCTTTTGAAAAAGCAATGTAATACACTGTAAAGTTATATGTAATTCAATGTAATATAAAAAAGAATATGATGATAATAAAAAAAAAAAAAGAAAGAAAAGAAAACTGTTGGGACCAGCAGTTAGCATAATGGCTATGTCGCTGGACTCCCATGTAGTCCACCGCGGTTCACATCCCGGTGAACTACTTCACATCCTGGCTTAAAACTCACACCGGGTGCGTGTGCATGTGTGCCCAAAATCCCAAGGGGAGAATGGAGGAGAAGGGATTGCGGCATGGCCATTCCCCTGGGGGATGATTTCTCACTTTTTGTCTCTCTGTCTCTCTCTGCCCTGTTTGGCGAGTGCAAGCACCCTATAGCAAAAACCTCTCCAAAAAAAAAAAAAAGGAAACTGCCTGCTTACATAAGAGGTCTTCGAAATTATGAAAAAAAAAAAAAAACTGTACAAGAATTTCAAAAAAATTTGCACTAAAATACTCTTGCACGAATCCCAATTTTGTATGCACTTTTTGAAGTCTCCTCATTTATCTTTATTTAACATCCTGTCTGACTTTTTATTTAATTAAACTGTCTTCATTTTGATTGGTTTGTAAGAATGTTTTATCTTATAGATTCAACCCTTTTTCAAGTATATATATTCTTAATAATGTGTTCTAGAAACAAGCAGATGGCGTGGTGATTACATTGCCAGATTCCCACATGGACAACTGCAGTTTGATTCCCAGACCTGGTGGCTCGAAACTCACATCAGGCATGTGTGCGTACGTGTCCACAATCCCCAAAGGAGAATGGAGGAGAAGGAATTGGGGTGTAGCCATTCTCCTGGGAAGTGATTTCTCACTTTCCCTCTCACCATCTTTCTGTCTCTTTCTCTCTTGGGAGCATACACATCTTAAGGTGAAATACTTTACAGAAATAAATAAATAAATAAATAAATAAATAAATAAATAAATAAATAATATATTTTGATGAAAATTTTGTTCAGCTTAGATCCCTTTTATAGTTAGGACATATATTATCCTCTTTAAAACTCTGCCTACTCCACAGTCTTTAAGAGTCTAGTCTGTTATTTTTAGAAGCTCTTGAATTTTAGTTTTTAGATCAATGAGGGCTTTTTACATCTCATTAAATTTTCCTTTGTGACAAGATGATCCCTTCTGTAAAAGGGCAGATAATTAATAGTTTAAGTTTTTGCACCACACAGTCTCTGTCCTAACTACTCAACACCATTGTATTAATAGCACAAAAGCAACCACAATACTCTTATACCTAAATGAACACAAAAGGCTGTGGGGTTTAGCAGGTGGCATGGTGGTTCAGGTGCTGGACTCCCACATGACTGACCATAGTTTTAGTCCCAGACCCAATAGCCTGAAAGTCACTCCAGGTGCCTGTACAAATGCCCAAAAACCTGAGAGGAGAAGGGAAAGAAAGTAATGCGGTGTGGCCACTCCCCTGGGAAACCATTCCTTGCTTTCCCTCTAGCACACATGCCCTATGCAAAAACCTAAAAAAAGAAAAAGGAAGTCTGTGTTCCAATTAAACTTTACTTATGAATACAACAAATTTGAATTTTGTGTAATATGTATGTCACAAAATATCCTGTTCATTTTTTTTCAACCACTTAAATTGTTAAATATGAGAGGACCAGCAGTTAGTGTAATGGCTATGTTGCTGGACTCCCATGTAGTCTACCGTGGTTCGCATCCCAGACCCGGTGGCTTAAAACTCATGCTGGGCACATGTGCGTGTGTGCCCAAGATCTCGAGAGGAGAATGGAGGAGAAGGGATTGCGGCATGGCCATCCCCCCTGGGGGGTGATTTCTCCCTTTCTGTCTCTCTGTCTCTCTCTGTCTTTCTGGCAAGCGCATGCACCTTATAGCAAAAACCTCTCAAAAAAAATGTTAAATATGAAACCAGCAGATTTTACTGTCCTCAGGTTTATGGAGTCAGGTAACAATTGAGATGCATTGTTTTTCTAGATCAACATACAGTTTTCTGGAAACAATTGTTGAAAAGCCTATTTTTTCCCTTTTGTGGCTCTATTGAGAGATTACAATATGTATCTTTGACCCATCACAGTTTATCTGCAAAATTATTCTCCTAATAACTGTAGATTTTTCATAAACAACCTAATTAGGTGAGGGAAGTTTTCTATTACTCTGAGTTTGTTAATGGATTTTATGAAGAATGGATATTGAATTTTACCACATTTGGGGGGCATATATTCATATAATCATACAGGTTTTTTTAACATACAGATAGAGTGAATTACATAAGCTATATTTTGAATGTGGAACCAATTGTGCTTTGCAGAGATAATCCCACCTGGGATGATCTATTATTCTTATTAGATGTTGTTGGACTGGACCAGTGGGTTTGTGTTCATAAAGGGTATTGTCTGCGCGGCTTTTCCTGGCAATATTTCTGTCTGATTTTGGTATCAGATGCATGCTGCCCTCAGAGTGAATAGAGAATTATGCCCTGTTCCTCAGTTTCCCCCTGAAGTCCTGTTTTAGTGACATCCTCCCGATTTTGGTATATTTCCAGTTTCATTCCGTTTAAAACACTTTGTAATTTTTCTTTTGATTTATTTTTTGCATCACAACTTATTTAGAATTCTTGTTTAATTTTAAAATATTTGGGATTGTGCTAGAGACCATTCACTATTATTTTTTAATTTAGTTTCACTGTGATCAGAAAAACACACTTGGTTTGATTTGAATCCTTTTAGATGCATAGATACTGACTTTATGGCCCGGAGTCTATAGTCCACGGTGGCGCATGTCAGTATGAACTGAACAGGAGCATGCGTTCTGTTGTCTTTGGGTGGAGAATTAGCTTAATACCATGAAGGACGAGTTGACTGATGCTGTTGCCTATGGCTTCTATATGCTTCCTGGTTTCTTGTCTTTGTCAGCATGTGGAGCCGATTACCAAATGTGAGATATTGAAATCTCTGATGGTAATTGTGGATTTGCCTATTTCTCCTTGCAGGTCTCTGTTTTTGATTCAGCATTCTGCAGCTTTAGTTTTTAGATACATGAATATTTATCATTGGTGTGCTCTCTTGATAGACTTGCCCTTCTATTACTAAGATCTGACTCTCTTCATAAGAAGATGTTCTCTGCTCTGATGTTTACTTGGATGTTTCTTTAGCTCCTCTACTTTCTCTTGATTGGTGTTAGCATGGTGCTTCTTTTAACCTCCTGTTACTTTTTACATAATGAGTCCTTATACTTAACAGCACATTCCTAGTCGGCAGTGTATGCCAGTTTTTTGTTTGTTTTGTTTGCTTTATTCAGTATTTTTTAACTGACACTCTTTAGTTTTGATGTGACTGTTAATCTGGTTATGTCTGTCATCTTACTATTGACTTTCTGTTACTCTCATCTCTTGTTTGTTTAATTTATGTCATGCCTTCTTGTGGGTTAATTTAGCATTTTTTAAATTCCATCCCTAATGAGGCCAGCAGGTGGCATAGTGGTTAAGGCACTGAACTCCCACAAGGTCGACTAAGGTTTAAGTCCCAGACCTGGCGGCTTGCTTTCTCACTCTCCTCTCTGTCTCTTTACAGTGAGTGTGGTGCCCTGTAGCAAAATAAAATAATAATACTGATAAATTAAATTAAATAAATAATTCTTTTAAAAATATTTCATCCTTAGTAAGTTGTATCTCTTTGTTTTGTTATTTAATTATTGCTCTAGAGTTTTCAGTATCCAGGTCTACACTAACACAGTTTACCTTCAAGGGACTACAAAGAATATGAAAACCTTATAATGACATGACATCTATTCATTCATCTTTTTCTCATCCTTATGTTATTGCTGTTAAGAATTTTAATTTTACATATATTGTAACTCCTATACCATGTTGCAATTATTCTGGTATCAACAGCAAATTATACTCAAAAATAACTTAAATTAAAAATATTTGATTTTGATGACAATTCTTAGTAAGCATTCTAATTTTTTTTAAAGCTGATAGATGCAAATGGCCTTAACACTGCTTTGTTCTAGCTGGACCACTCCTTAGTATAGAACAGGCTTAGTGGCAGTCAGTAATAAGAATTTTTTTTATGAATATGCTGAAACTATCTACTTCCATGAGAGAATATTTATTTGATCACCATCCTTGAGACTAAGTGCTGATGTTAAGTCCCAGTTATAGAATCAGGAACGGTATATGAGCAATCCCAGAAATCCATAAGCCAAAGTTATTACTACCCAGCGTTACCCGTTCCAGAATTACAAAGGTTATTTCCTGACCTCCGATCAGAGGGGCACCTGCAGTCCCTAATGCATACTGACCTTTGATGTGGGAAGACCAGGGCAGCTCCCTGGTCAGAGCTTCTGAGAACTGTGGGGAGAGCTGAGCACAGGAGCTTTGTGAGCAGGAAGGAGGGCACGGTGCCCCACTGTGGCTAAGCTGCTGGCGCAGAGATACACGGCCGAGTCCCCTGGCTCTGCAGGCTGGATCCTCAGCGTGGAGGACGAGCCCTCAGGCCTCTCTGGAGTGAAGCGATCACTGGGCAGCCCTGATTTGTCAGACAAATATTCGTTCTGGAAATAACCCAAAAACTCCAGACTCTGCCCCAGGGTCTGACGGTACCAATAAAGAAAATCATGTCCAGAAATTGGATCACACTTGAGAGTTACATTCAGTCCCCTCACTGTGACTCTATGTTTAGGGGATTGGGACACGCCAGCATCTGTGTAACCTGTGGAGACAGAAGATGAGGAAAGAATTTGGAAAAATTAATTGTGGTTAGCACACACGTACACAGAAAAACACACTGTGTACATACCACACATACACACTCACAAACACACAAAACCACTCAGTATTCTAAGGACTTACCTGCCCCCAAGAGGCACAGGGCCACCCAGCAGAGGAGCCTGGTGCCCATAACAGTCTTGGGCAGCAGATCAGAAACTGAGATGGAGGAATGTCCCTTGTCCCCACACGGCAGTTCCCACGTGACATCAGTGTCTCTGCAAAGACCCACAGTCTTAGAAGTCAGTTATTATAAACTCAGCCACACCTAGAAGTTGGTTCCACATATTCATAGCCTATGTGTAGGTTCAGATGAGTGTCCTCACATTCAACTCACAGTATCACAGGATATTTATTTTTAGTGTACTTAATATCTTCTATGACAGACAGACACAGAGAAACAGAGATGGACTCCCCCACCAGAGTACTCGTGCTGCTGTCCACCCACAGGTTCAGCCAGTCTAGATTATGGGCACGTATGTGCACACTCAGCTTGAATGTTCAGGGAGTTTCCAGGATGCAAATCCAGGACTTTTCCCTTGTGCATCCAATTGAATTTACTATATGAGCCACCCACTACCTGTCATCCCCAGGATATTTTTAAGGGCCAAGCTTAGACAAATAACAATGTGATTGAATGTATGGAAGAAAATGAAATGAAAAAAAATAATAATAAAAAATAAATAAATTTTAAAAAAGAACTGGTTTCCATCATTTTATCATATCCCATTATTGAGATTCTTGTCCTGTGTTCCCAATCCTCTGCATGTGAGGCTGGGAGCCACAGAAGACCATGGGTGTCACTGAGCCCCAGTGGTCTCTGTCACGCTCATTCTTTTTCATCTGTTTGCATTTTCATGCCTTTTCTCAGTCTGTGGCTTAGCATTTCCTCTTTTATGGGGTGTTTTGATGACTTAATTTAATGCAACTAAAAGTAAATATATTATTCTTTACAGCTTGTGGGGTTTTTTTGTGTCTCCACTGGGGGAAAAAAATGCCCTCTCAAATAAATGGTAACATTTTTTCCCTTAATTTATTTTAATAAAATTTAAGTGTTATCTTTCACAATGACAGTAAATATACCTAAAAATATGTTTTCACGTAAGGAATAAAGTGAAGATCTAGGAATAAGGCAGGGATGTATGTTCAATGAAGATAAATAGCTGGTAAAGGAGATCTTAAGGGTGAAAAACAACCCAGCACATGTGAGAAAATAGCTGAAAGTACAGGAGTGTGGATGGTACAGAAAAGCCAGGGAGAACTTGCAATTTGATAAAGGGACAGATGGAGGGTACATGATCCAGGACTAGCAGGGCTATTGTCCCATGGAATAAGACAGTCTGGAACAAAGACCACATCAGTGAAGGTTTATGAGCATAGATTGAAGGGTAGGAGAGATTATGAGAAAAGGTTGATGATAACACCACTGGAAAACATAGAGGAGAGAAGAATATGGTGGCTTCAATGTTACCAGGTCAGATCCAGTAGGAGGCCCTCAAGCCTGAAGTGCACTCTTCACCCTTCATGCAATCTTGAGGGATAAATCATGCTCCAGTGGAAAAGACACAGAATCAGAAGGAGAGACAAGGAATAGGCCAATGTACTGCCACATGGAAAGGTCTATGACCAGGGCCTGGCAAGCCCAGGAAGGGCTTTCCCACCTATGCCCAAACTTCACCTTATTCCAGGTGACCAAGATCCACACCAAACAAGAGGTGATTGCCCGTGGTTTGGTCAGGGCAGTTAGAAAGCTTTTCAACTTAGGACAGTTTCTTTGGGAAAGAGCCTATGGATTCCACAACTCGGAGCATAGTTCTCAAGTAATATATGATCCCCCAACAGTGTTAGCATTCTCAGCAGTAGTCTAGCCTGTTTTGGAAGACAGCATCTGCCAGGTATCTCCTTGTGAAAAAGGAAAAAAGAAATGTATCTCTTTCATTTACTTTTTATTTAATGATTATTGAGTCATCATGAATCTCAGCTGAAGAGGCATTTTCCTCTCTGCAAGTTGCGAGAATTTCAGAAGGGAGAAGAGGAAGTTAAATGTGCTGTGTGACCTCCATTCAGACTAAGAGTGGCATAGGAATGGATCTAAGTCCTGAGTCATATTGTCCACGCTCCAAGGTCTCCAGTCTAGCAAGGGCTCTGTGAATCCCATGGAGGCCAGACTTGCTAGTATGGGGCCAGGTCTCATGAGCACAGAGCAACCATGGACTTTCCAATTATACTTTATGTGAAGATAAGAGATGGCCATGTAGCACTGTGTAGACACTGCTGGCACAGATGTATGCAGATGTCTGGGAGGGGTTGGCCAACTCCAGAGTGAGAGGAAAATCTCCCATTTTGATCTAGGTATGCTGTACTTTTGGGGAACTTTTCCCTTTTCAGTGCTGTTAACACCACATGAGAAATTAACATCCTCTGCCCATGACCTAGGTCTTGTAGATAATGAGTACACAGAGCTAAGATTGTCATTCTGGTGGCATCTAAGAATCACATTCTTTCTCATCACTGTGACTTTATGCCTTGGGCTCTGGATGATTCTAGCATCAGAGGATTCTGGAATGGAGGATGGCAGGCCGTGATGATGTCTACTCAGTGGGAAGGCCTGTAACTAGTACTCACCTGCCCACAGGAGACAACGGTTCACAGAGAAGAGCTTGGTGCCCATTTCAAGTCTAGGACAGAGTTGAGTGCCTCCCAGTCCTGTTTTGGAAAAATAGAACTTCGGATCTCTTTGTGTGCAGGCTAAGTGTGCTCATACGGTTATCAGAGAAGGCTCAAGGGCGGAAAGCACAGAGACCCCTGCATGAGGAAGAGGCAGGAGCAAGAGATGAATGTTACCTTATATATAACTTCACTGCAGCTGAGGAAGAAATCAGACATGGGCCACTGGGATACAATAGAAGACACTAGATGGTCCTTACAATGGTCTCTCTTCAAATTAAACTGTCCCTTTTCAGCTCTTTTGTGTGATCTTCAGTTGCTCTGAAGCCATAACATTATGGGATTCCACCTGTCCTTTTGTATCAGACTAATTATTAAACAGAAAGTGCTGCAATGGGGAAGATTTGTGTATTTCCTTAATAGACAGCTCTTTATGTCAATTTCACACAATGAACATGAGACTCCTATATGTGCATTTCTGATGATTCCGTGTCTAGAACACAGGTGATTCAGGAAAAAGTAATCTATGTCAGCCTTTGATCCCAGAACTACACAGAGTAAATAATCTTGCCAGACTAGAGGTTTGTCTGAGAGTTAATAAGGAACCACAATTTCTTGAACCTATACTTTATGTTAGACTCTATTTACCGCTATAAAATATCTTTCAGACATATATTAGCCTCAGTTCACAAATGAGAAAACCCAACCAAATAGTTTTTGAGTCACCAGCTCACAGAATCAAAATTTGAAGCAATGTCTTCTCGTGGAACTAATTCCCTTCAGTACTTAGCCGCCTAGGTGAAACGTGTTGTGGAAATGATTTGTGCCAAAACCATTCTTCCCGAAAGGGAAACATTTCGGTGAATGTTCCAGTTCTGGGGAATTGGATGTCTCAATTTATCAGAATTCCTAGGGTGGTTTGAATTAGAGCATGGGTTTGATGTCGGTGTAGGTTGTGTTTGAGTCCCAGCTCTGTATTCATTAGTCCTTCCTCCTTTAGTTGAGAGCCATTTAAACTTTCTAACAATCTGCGTTTTTCACTTGTAGAAGAATGTAGATAAATCATTCTATTGTAGAGATTTTTGAGTCAATTAGTTGAAATAATATGCTGAAGTATACGGTCCAGAGAAAATAGCAATAAATCAGGAATTTTTTTGCTTATAAAGAGAGTAGAATTACAGTACCGTGTTTTCACTAGTAAACATACACAAGGTCACATCATAATCTGATAGCTCTCTGCTGGTTATTCTAGTGTGCCCCACCCTCCACCCAATCTACTCTCTGGCCTCCCTGCCTTGCGCTGTGCTCCAGGAGTCTGATGTCCACAAGGTCATTATTCAGGCTGTCAGGTGGGTTTGTAATGGGAAGCACCAGCTGAAGATTGAGGGATAGTGAAGAGTCCAGAGCATTTGGGCCTCCCCTTTCTACTTCCCACCCTTCTGTTTTGATTATCTCCCTTTGGTCAATCTCTCCCCATACCTCTCATGAATTCCAGTAATACAGCACCTCCCCCTTCTCCCTTTAGCTTAGGAGTTGCACTGAGCTCCCACTGTGCCTGGTCCCTTTAACCCTAGTCCTTCAAACATGTCTTGAGATTTTTCACCCTAAGCCAGTACACACAGTACCTTGATTAAATTATTTTCTGCTCAACCCTTGTATGTCATCATTATCTATCAAGAAACATTGATTTAAGTGGTTGTCATACATGGCAAATTCAAGTCAGAATAATTGAGGACATTTCATTTTACCAGAATTTAGAGTTTTAAAAAATCTCTTACATGTAAGAGAGAGACAGGAAGACATAGAGACAGGCATGCCTAATGAGGTTTCTGGACTCAATCCACCGGTGTCAGCTGACCTTGATCAACACACATGATCACCCAGCATGTTCAGTGAGGTTCTGAGATGTGAACCCAGGACCTTTGTCACATGGGTTGAGTTGCATTACCATTGTGCTACCACCTATCCTAGACTTAAGACTTATTTATGTTTTGTGATCAGAAGTTAGGTTTATTAGAATCGGGCAAGAGTATCCAGGTGAGACCTGAGCTGGTTCATCCCTCATGTCAGGGAAGTCTCCTTTTAAAGTTTTGATTGTAGGGGGAGGTAATGAAAATTCTGCAAGCTTGGGTCCAGATTGGGAGGGAGTGGTGGTCATTTCTCAGGAAAGTAAGGAGTTTATCAGCTGCAGACAATTGCCAGAGGTGGAGCCAGAGCCCGGAAGATCTGTTTCCTATGTTGTAAAAGCTCATCTTGGGGGTTTATCCTGCACCCTTTTTATAATGTTGAGCAGGTTTACTTATTTTCTTATTTATTTATTTACATCCAATTACCATGTATTGTTACAATATACTAAATGAATTTTCCCATTCTGAATACACTGTATACTGGTTCAGTCAAAAAAATTTTTTTTTACTATTTAAATATATATTTTATTGGGTATATTTGAGGTTTACAAAATGTTATGAGATACAGAGATAAATATAGCTATAGACAGATCAGCATACATTTTGTCATTTGTGTAATAAGAGGAGCTAAAATCTGTTCAACAAGAACTTACCTATTTCTTAATCTATTTTTCCATTTTTGCATCAACTAAATGGTTTGGTTTAGTCAAAAATATTACCATACATGTTATCATTAATGGACAATTTTTCATTTTTGTGCTCCTTAAATGTTTGGCTTCTTTCTTTTCCCCTTGATTCCCTCTTTCTTACCCTATCCCATTTCTCATCTTCCTCCCACACAATAAGAGTGAATAAACAACTCTTAGAATGGGAGAATATATTTGCAAACTGCCTCAGATAAGGGACTGACAGAATATACAGGGAACTCAAGCAGCTTACCCAAATAAAAATGATCAACCCAATTAAAAGATGGGCAATGAGCTGAAAAGACTATTCTCTAAGGAAGACATATGAACAGCCAAAAGCATAGAAAAGATGCTCAACATTCTTTGTCATAAAGGAGATGCAAATCTAAACTACAATGAGATACCACCTAATCCCGGTCAGAATGGCTAAGATTGAAAAAACGAAAGAATGATAAATGCTAGCAAGACTGTGGTGAAAAAGAAACTATCCTAGACTATAACTAATGTAAATTAATATGCCACTGTGGAGAACAATATGGAGATTCCTCAAAAGTTTACTTATTTAATAACTCTGAACATTTCTCTCTTGACAAATTAACAAGGTCAAATCTTTGACTGGGTCCCATGACTCCTTATAGACAAGGTACACACTTTCTGAAAAATCGATCTCTTTTATCATATTCTATGAAAATTATTAATGCACTTGATAGCCAAAAATACCTGTTGGATAAATTAACCAATGAACAATGATGAAAGAACTATAGCAAAATCACAATATATTTTCATGATCAAGATGAAAGAAAAAATTCAAGTTTACCCTGATTTCCATTTTGTGCTGTGTAGCTGAGTGGACTAATGATTATCTATAGACAGTGGCTACCCTGAATGTCCTCCAATATACTCTGTCTTAGAGCAGAGGCTAGAAGTCTTGAAACTACATTTCTCAGATTCTCCAGATAGCATGTTTCTAAGAACAGCTTTTTTTCCTCCAATAGCCTATACTAGTGGGAAAGACAGAAACAGAAGGCATTTTTTTTTTTTTAATCTGAAAGCAATGAAGAGGTGAATCTGCAGTGCCCTGTCAACTTTCTTGTGAATCACCCTCTTGGTTACCACTCTGCTACGCTCCAAAGTACTATGACTCTCAGCAGTTTTTGCAGCTCCTGACCTGGGGAAAATGACCAACTTTAGATTTTATTCTAACAGTGGACTTAAGAGCAAGTTTCAGCTTTCTGAGGAACCTTCCTCCTCCAGACCTTCCAAAGTTTAATAAGCACTTATTCCCTGCATTAAATCTTACTCTGATAACCAAATGGTTTTTATTTCATTTTCTTAGTCCTCTGTTGCATCAAAAATCTCCCTATTCACTTAGATTTTGTATTATGGAAATACCAGGGATTCATTTATGTGGAACTGAGACAGGACAACCATTCTCTGACATCAACTTATATGTCTTGATACTTGGCAGACAATAAGTCACACGATGTGCGACTTCCACTGTTATCCTGCTGGTCTTGTGACAAAGACAAAAGAAACACATTAAAATTGTAGGAGACTTATTTTAGAGGTCAGAGATATAGGTTTAAATGATGTTTCTGATGCCATTAAATATGAAATATTAGAAAAGTCCATGAACTGTTTTTCTAATCTATAAAATAGAACACTGAGATCTTCCTCATTTTATAAAATGAATAAATTATATCTATCCTTGCAAATTACATAGTGTAGACCCACACTCTAGCACAGAGGAGGAGCTCCTGCCATCCACTAGGCAGACGTGTAAAGATGTCCGGCAGGCCTGGGGCCAGAATGATCACGAGTATTCTGGTTGAGCTCAACAGAATAAGGAGTGATAGAAACGAACTGGCATCCCAGGCTTGCTAAGGCTGTGTGGCAGCGCCACCCCTCTCCCTATCACATCCTCAGCTGGGACAGGAGGGTTTGGGTACAGAAAACCAGTGGCTCTGCAGGGCTGTGTCTACACTGCTGGCACAGAGGTACACGGCGGAGTCCCCCAGCTCCAAGGAGCTCATGTTCATTTCAGAGTGGTAGTCACTGAACTGTTCAACCGAGAATCGATCGGGGATGATGCCTTTTTCTCTTAGCATTTTTTCATAAAACGAAATGAGGAACTGGGGACCCTGGTGTGGAGCCTGCTGGTACCAGTACACGTAGTTGTGCCCTGGTACAGGATAGCATTTGAGAGAGGCCTGGCCCCTCTTTTCTGTGATTAGGTATCTTGGGGTCTGGGTGACTCCAACATCCACTGAACCTGTGGGGGAAACAGACAGAACAGAAACAGCTGAACCCCCAGCCCAGAGGAGAATGATTTTCATGAGCAATCAAAGTCTGTGGATTCGGGGGGCAACTTCTTTGTGTTCAGGACTCACCTGCACCCAGGAGACAAAGGGCAGCACAGCAGAGGAGCTTGGTGCCCCAGGCGGAGTCTGGTAGGACAGGAGCAGGCATGTCCCTATTCAGGGTGCTGGGCTCCTGGTGGCGGGAAGCAGGCATTTAGTGTCTTCTTTTCTCTGGAGGTTTGGCCTGTGATGTCACTGTGTGATGTGACTGTCCCCATAGGCTCCCATAGGCACCTGCAGCCCTGGACAGGCTCAGTGAGCCAGGCCTTCCCTCTCTCTGTCCCTCCTACTCCAGGCAGGGGAGCTGGCCGTGCTGAGCTAGGCAGGGCAGGTTTGGGGCAGACATAGTCCCCACAGCTTCCCTAGGTTTCCTCTGAGGCCTGTGTCCCTTTGTATACCCCTAGCTTAGTTTGTCCAGGCCGCTCCATGGAAGCCTTTCCCATTCTCCATCAAATGTAGGCGCCAAAGAGGCTTCTGCCCATTCAGGTGGCAGTTCACAGCTCTCTGCCTGACCAACACACGGGCTTATCAGGTGACATGAGAAGACCATGATTACCCCCTCCTGTGCCACCACTGCCTCTACCTCATCAGGTGATGTCTCTGGTACAGGAGCCAAGCCAAAACTGAGTCCCTTAAGCCCTCCCTGTCCCAGAGAGACCAATCAGCAGGTTGCTCAGTGGACCCACAGTGCCCTCATGTGGCCAGCTGCGCAGATCCTGGGTTGCCGCTCTACTGAAGCTGTCCAAGGAGATGTCTTCTATTAATACATCAGATATGGGGATCTGCCAGGGCACAGCACAGAGCTAGCTGATTTGAGGTTCCAGCCTGAATCTCTATTTTGCATATGGTAATGAGGGAGGCATGAAACAACTCCCCCTCACACAAGGATGAATCAAAATTCTAAATCTCATTTAGTTGTATAAGAGAGTGGTACCAGCTAGTCATTAGATGTCACCTGCCCTAGGAATGAGTTGATCTGGGAGACAGTGCTTTGCAATCAAAGGTAATCGCTACAAAAGTTTGGCAGTAAAGTTCTGTCTGTGCAAAAATTTTCTACGCTGGGGAAATAAAACTTTAGTCTTATGAAAAGGAAGTTGTCTACTTATAGGAAAGTAACATACATTTCTGGAAATGAATGTTACAAAAAAAACTGCATGTATTTAAAAATTTTGTGTAGGGACCAGCAGTTAGCATAATGGCTATGTCGCTGGACTCCCACGTAGTCGACAGCGGTTCGAGTCCCGGACCCGGCGGCTTAAACTCACGCCAGGCGTGTGTGCGTGCGTGCCCAAGATCCCGAGAGGAGAATGGAGGAGAAGGGATTGCGGCGTGGCCATCCCCCCTGGGGGGTGATTTCTCGCTTTCTATCTCTCTGTCTCTCTCTGTCTGTCTGGCGAGCGCACGTGCCCTATAGCAAAAACCTCTCCAAAAAAAGAAAAAAAAAGTTTTTGCGTAGAAAAATACTTCATTTAATTAATGCTGAAGCACCTAAATAGACAGTTCTCAATAAAAGTCATATGCACAGCCAACAGGTATATATACAACATGCCCAGAATCACCACCAGGAAACTGATAATAAAATCCAAATGAAATATCACCTGATATCTGGTGGAATGGTTTCTAACATAGATAATGAAGGATAGCAAGTGCTGGCTCAGGTGCAGACAAAGGGCATGCCAGCACACTGTTGGTGGGCATGTCAATTACACAGCCTTTGTGGAGAGCAGAAAGAGATTCCTCAAAAAACTAAAATACAGTGACCCTCTGCTCCAGCAGTCCCACTGCGTGCCTTGTTACCACAGGGACTATTTTGAAGACATATCTGTGCTCCTGTGTTCACGTCAACTTTGTTTACAATAGCCTGTATATGAAATCAAATGAAGCATTTGTCAATGGGTCCATAAACAAAAGAAAAGTATGTACACAATGGGATATAATTCAACCTTTTGAAAAAACAAAATTCTGTCATTTGCAACAGCATGAACAAATCTTGAATTTCTTAACCAAGGGAAAAAAGTGAGGTACACACACAAAAAAATCAAATACTGCATGACCTCCTTTATACGTGGAGCTTAAACAAGTCAAACTCACAGAGGGAGAGAACAAAATGGCAGTTACCTCATGTGGGATGAAGTCGAGTGGGGAATAAGGAGATTACTGGCAAGGGGTAGAAAGTTTTAGGTCGATGCGAGGACTGTTTTTGAGAACTACTGCCAAGCCTGGTGACTGCAATCAGTAATTATATGTTGTGTATTTCAAAATGTAAGAAGAGTAGATTTTGGATTATTTTTACATATTCAAATGTAGTAATCTTTTTTTTTTTGTAATGTCTAATCAGCTATTAATTCCGTCAGGTGTATTTTTCAGCACAAACATTGCAATTTTTATTTTTTATTTCATAAAAGTACCAAAAATCAAGAAATTTGATCTTTTTACTTTTATCCTTTTATATATTCCCATATCTACACAAATTTGAAATACAAGCTACAATTATCAGTTATAATGACTATTTCGGTATTTGCCTACCAATTTGCCATTTGAGGGTTGGATTTTGTTTTTTAGTGTTTTCCTACTAGAGGTTATATTTTTCCCACTTCTTTGCACAGAGAAGGTCGGATAGCCTTGATTAGAGGTCAGGTAGTCTGTATTTTATATTTTTGGGTAGTAGATATTATAATATTTCTCTTTTTTTCAAAATCTTGCCATGTAATTTTTTTTATTTTTCTTACATTAAGTCACTATACATCATTTAGATTGTGAAGAGGCTGTACCAAGCATGATTTACATCTCAGTCCAGCCCAGTTGAGACTATTATACACATCCTCGTCAACAGATAATAAACCTTATCTGTGTCTCCCTAAAGTGTCTTCATTTTCCCCCCAAATTTCCTCTGCTATTCCCCTCCCACACTCTCTTTCCACTTTATCTCTAGTGTTCATTACAATTTTTAATAATTTTATGTTCTCCAGTTTTTCAGTCTCTACCATAGAATGCGGGCAGTCGGTATATGTTAAGTGGAGATATTATAATATTTCTATCAATATTCTTAGTTTTATTATGTGATGTACTTAAATTAGTTGGAAATAGAATAAAATTCCTAGGAGACATTTATTTTTCTTGAAAAATTTGACAAACTGACTATAAAATATATGAGACTTCAAAAGGTTTATGAAAAACTGAAATTAAAGCATAAGTTTATTTTGGTGCAAAAAATATTTTAAGTCCTTGCATGGGTCTTTTTCATTACACACCGTTTCCATGAAAGTTTAAAGATCTTTCATGAATATGTAAAATAAAGTGTCAAGAGTGGTCAAGAAGTCTTGAGAAAAAGGAACAAACTGGGGGCCAGCAGGGGGCCAGCAGGTAGCATAGTGGCTAAGGTGCTGGGCTCCCACGTGGCCAACCGTCATTCAAGTCCCACACCTGGAGGCTTGAAA
This sequence comes from Tupaia tana, assembly GCA_026018925.1. NCBI lineage: Eukaryota > Metazoa > Chordata > Mammalia > Scandentia > Tupaiidae > Tupaia > Tupaia tana. The sequence continues at coordinate 13,036,267 of JAKSZU010000003.1, forward strand.
CTCATGCTGGGTTCATGAGCATGTGTTCAAAAATTCCAGGAGGAGATAGAGGAGAGGGATTGCGGCATGGCCATCCTCCGTGGAGGTGGATTTCTCACTTCTCGCTGTGTCTCATGTAGGGTACATGCCCTACAGCAAAAATCTCTCAAATAAAAAGGAACAAACCTTGAAGAATCAGACTGCCAGACATTAAGAACTATTATAAAGCCATAGTAAAAAGGCAGTGAACTATTAGTGAAAGAACGGACAGGAAGATCAATGTAACAGGGTAGAGAGTCAAGAAAACTGACTCTCACATATACAATGACTGATTTATGACAAAAGTGAAACCATAAGTGGTGAGGAAAATATTATCCTTTAATAAATAGCATCATCTCTACTGAATAACCACATGGAAAAATATAACTTGATCTATCATCATAACATATGCAAAGAACTCGTTCCTGCTGCATTACAAATCTGAATGTGATGAATTGAAAATACAAGATTTTACAAAGAAACATAAGGAAACGTGATCATTCTGAAGTAGACAAAAATTTACCAAATTGGCCAATGAGAGAAAAAAAAATCCCAGCAAAAAGAGAAAAAGTAGAATGCTTGTGGCTTATCAAAAGACACCACTACAAGATTGAAAATCACGCCGGGCACACAAGTGTGTATGCCAAAAATCCCAACAGGAGGCTGGAAAAGAAGGGATTGTGGCATAACCATTGCCCCTCTCCTAGGGGGTAATTTCTTATTTTCCCTGTCTCTTTCTATCTTTTTCTCTCTCTTTGTTTCTCTTTGGCATGCGCATGCTCCCTATAGCAAAAAAGAAACAACAAAAAGAAAAGTGAAAAACTACTCTGCAGAGACAGACAGACAGAGGGGGGAAGAGAGAGAGATAAAACTAAAAGTATCATGTACTTCTGGTGGGATTGTAATTTGGTAAAACTTTTTTTTTTTTTTTTTTTTTTTTTTTTTTTTTTTTTTTTTTTTTTTGTGGAGAGGTTTTCGCTATAGGGCGCATGCGCTCGCCAAACAGACAGAGAGAGACAGAGAGACAGAAAGTGAGAAATCACCCCCCAGGGGCGATGGCCACACCGCAATCCCTTCTCCTCCATTCTCTTCTCGGGATCTTAGGCGCGCATGCACATGCGCCCGGTGTGTTTTAAGCCACCTGGTCTGGGACGCGATCAGCAGTCGACTAAGTGGGAGTCAGCGACATAGCCATTACGCTAACTGCTGGTCCCTAATTTGGTAAAACTTTTGAAACTTTAAGAAGCTTATATAGCAAATAAAATTGTTATCCAGGTGGGCTGCATTTATGAAATCCATCTAAATTTAGAAAAGGTTACACTGAGACAAAACAGAATTAAACAGAGATTAATTGCAGGATAGTGAAAAGAAATTTAAAAATGACTAGATGGACAAAAATCAATGTCCAATACTATGTATGATAGTTAATTTTGAAAAATTGACTTTATTGACCGTTTTTACTAGTGATTCCAAAATTTTTTTTAGAGAGAGATTTTTGCTATAGGGTCATGCATTGCAGGAGACACAGAGAGAGACAGAAAGCAAGAAATCATCCCCCAGGGGAAATGCCTATGCCACAATCGCCTCACCTCCATTCTCTTGGGATTTGGGGCATGTACGCACATGCACTTGCCATGAGTTTTAAGCTGCCGATTCCGAGACTCAAACCAGTCAACTACATGGGAGTCCAGTAATGTAATCATTGTGCCATCAGCTGGTCCCAGGATTCCATAATTTTAAGGCTGATAAATATGAAAGGTCTTCACATCGTTTTGTTCCAGCTGACCTTATAATGTAGGTCTGAGGTAGTGGCATTCAGCAATGGAGATTTATTACAAATTTGCTCAAAAGTTTTAGTCTTCTAGGAAAATGTTTACTTCATCACTATTCCTGAGGGTTCTGGTGTTTAGTCCCAAATGTAGAATCCTAAACTGAATATTACAATCCAAAAAATCCATAAGTCGAAGTTATTACTATCCAATGATACCAATTCTAGTATTTCAAAGATTATTTCCTGACCTCCTGTCAGAGGGGCACCTGGAGTCCCAAATGCATTCCTGCCCTTTGATGTGGGAAGACCAGGGCAACTCCTTGATCAGAGCTTCTGAGAACTGTGGGGACAGCTGAGCACAGGAGCTCTATGAGCAGGAAGGAGGGGATGGTGCCCCACTGTGGCTAAGCTGTTGGTGCAGAGATACATGGCTGAGTCCCCCTACTCTGCGGGCTGGATCCTCAGAGAGAAGGACGAGGCCTCAGGCCTCTCGGCAAAGAAGCTGTCACTAAGCAGCCCAGAGTTGTCTGGTACAAATTCATTCTGGAAATAAGGGAAAAATTCTGGGCCTTTTCCCAGGGTCTGTTGGTACCAGTAAAGGCAGTTGTGCCCAGAAACTGGATCACACCTGAGTGTTACATTCTGTCCCCTTCCTGTGACTCTATACCTAGGGGACTGAGACACCCCAACATCTGTGTGACCTGTGGAGACAGAAGTTGGGAATACAGAGAAGAGAAATACTGTGGCCACCACACATACAGACACAGAAACACACATACACTTCATACATACCTCCCCCGACCCCCCCAGTACACACACACACATCTAATCTGCTCTGTGTTCTGAGGACTCACGAGTCCCCAGGAGGCAGAGAATCATCCAGCAAAGGCGCCTGGTAACCATGCAGAACAAGGCAGTAGGTCAGCATCCTTGTGAGCAGGAGCAGAGGACAAGGGAGGTCCTTTTCCCCACATGGCAGTTTCCGTAATGATATCACTGTTTCTAGACAGGCACACGATCTTAAAAAGCAATCATTATAGGGACCAGCAGTTGGTGCAATGGCTATGTCACTGGACTCCCATGTAGTCTACTGCAGTTCTAGTCCCAGACGCAGTGGCTTAAATTCACTCTGGACGCATGTACGTGCGTACTCAAGATCCCGAGAGGAGAATAGAGGAGAAGGGATTGCTGTGTGGCCATCCCTCCTGGGGGGTGATTTCTCGCTTTCTGTCTCTCTGTCTCTCTCTGTCTGTCTGGCGAGCGCACGCACCCTATAGCAAAAACCTATCCAAAAAAAAAAAAAAAAAAAGAGTGAGAATCTATTCCCATATTTAATTGGTAATTGATGTTCACTCTTCTGTAAGTTGCCTAGTCAGTCTTAGTTTTGTCATTTTATTGGATTATTCTTTTCATATTGTGTAACAAAAGTTCTTTACTCATTTGGGAAACTAACTCTTTTAGACAGTATAGCTGTGATATGGAAAACAACATGAAATGAATTCTGAAATCTCAGTGACTCAACTCTAAGTCTTACCTCCCACAGCCACAAGCCCAGTGTGACATTGAGCAGCCTTCTTCAGTGCTTCCCACCACTTTAAGACCCAGAGAACTTAGCTACATCCATGGCACAATTAAACCATCTATAACGATTTCTTTGTTCAGAACATCCACCTTATCAGACTGGCCTTTGCTGGCATCTGGGAATGAAGGTGGTAACCAGTTACCTACAGATACTGTTTGCTAACTGAGGAGGTTGCTCATGGGGTCTAGACTGTTAGTGAAAACAACTAGAAGTTGAATGCCAGATTTCCTTCTAGAGTCTGGAATTTGGTGTCTGTCAATGTGCCTGCAGGAACAGCCCCAGTACAAACGCTTGAGCTCTGGAATTTTTTTTCAATATACCAGAGGGTTCATGCACTGGGCAGACAGAAAAATAAGAGAGGAGAGAGGGAAAGCAAGAAAGGACCTACCCTCCCCCCATGGAGAATGACCACAAAACAACCCTTTCTCCTCCATTTCTAACTCTTTGTACATATGCACATACATGTGCCCAGCATTTTTTTTCAAGCCACTAAGCCAAGACTCATGTGGTCAGTTATGTGGGATACAGCTGACTTCACCACCATGTCATGGCTAGCCCTGAGTTCTGAATCTTTAATGGACCCCATTGATAGATACATTGTAGTCATGTTGCTGAAATCTTGCTTTTTGGTGTAGAATATGCTGTGTGACCCCTCCTGGGAAGATGAGAACATGCATGTGGATTACTCTGGATTCACCTAACCTTATCCCCTCTGATATGCTGCTGAATACTTGGTATGTCAGGTCAATAAATCTTAGCCTTGAGTAGAGCTATTTGCTATGTTCCTTGAATCTTTCCAGCTAATGTTTAAAATCACAAATATACTTGGGGACCCCATCACACTGCAACAGGCTATTATTTCGATGTACTTATATCTTCCATAAGAGACAGACACAGAAAATAGCGACAGACATAAAGATAGGCCCCTCTAACAGGAACTCATGCTGTCATCCTCCTCCAGGGCCAGCCAGCCAAGATCATGGGTACATGTGTGCACACTCAGTGCTCTGGGAGTTCCCAGGACATGAACCCAGGACCGTACCCTTGTGGATCCAGTTGCATTTCCAATGAGTCATGGCCTAGCTCCCCCCAAATATTTCCAAGGGCCAAGCTTAGAATCAACTTCCATCATTTTACCACATCCTGTTATTGAGAACCTTGTCCTATGTTCCCACCCTCCACTCAAACATGAGACTGGGAGCCACAGAAGACCGTGGTTGTCTGTGAGCCTGGATGGTCCGTGTCACATTCATTCTTCCTCATCATATGCGTCTTCCTGCCTTTTCCCAGTCATGACTTAGCATTTCCTTTTCTTATGGTATGTTTTGGTACATTTTAATATAATGCATGCACAATCATATATATTATTCTTCATAGCTTGTATTATTTTGTGTCTCCACTAAAATTAATTCTCTTCCAAATGCTAAAAATTATTTTCTTCTTTCTTCTAGTAAAATTTAAGGATTTATTTTCACAATTAAGATTAAATATGCTTTAAAAATATTTTCACATAAGGAATGAAGTGGAGATCCAGAAATAAGTGAGGGAAATATACTCAGGGCAGATAAATAGCAGACAATAGCCTGTTTAAAAAATAACATAAAAAAGATCTTGAGTGTGGGAAATAGCCCACGCATGTGAGGAAATAGCTAAAGGTGCATGAGTAAAACCTGGAAAACCTTGCAATGTGATGAAGGGACAGATGGAGAGTTCATGATCTAGGACATTGCAGGGCTATTGCCCCGTAGAAAAAGGCGGCCTAGAACAGAGACCACATGAGTGAAGGTTTATGAGTCTGAGTTAAAGAATAGGAGAGTATGGGGGAAGAAGATGCCAAAGTCACTGGAGAACACAGGATAGAGAAGAAAATGGTGGTTTTGAGGATATCTGGTTAGATGTCAGTGTGAAGCACTGAAGCCTGGAATAAAAACCTTTATTTAATCTTTTTTTAAAATAATTTTTTCTTTATTTTATTTATCATTATTGGTATTTTCAATTTGACCAGAACAAGACACAGAGAGAGAGAAAGGGAAAGCAAAAAAGCAAGCCACCAGGTCCAGGACTCGAACCGTGGTTAGCCATGTGAAAGCACCCCTAACCACCACACCACCTGCTGGCCCCAACACCTTTACTTAATCTTAATGTATAACCATGCCCTGGTCAAAAGAACTTAGAAAAAGAAGAGGGAAAGAGGAGTCTCATGGAGCTCCTAAAGGAAAGGCCTGTGGCTGGGGCCTGACCAGCCCAGGATGGCTTCCCCACTTATTTCCAGAACTCACTGAGCCCAGGAGACCAACAGCCTCAATGAAAAGGAGCCATTTGCTTAGGCCTGGGACAGGGCAGCAATGAGAGCTTTCCAGTTCAGGACTTGGACTGTTTAAGGCAAAGAGTATGGATTCCACGGTTCTCAAGATTGTTCTAAAATAAAGTATGATCTACTAATAGTGTTGCCATTCTTTTCTGAAATATATTTACTTAATTTTATTCATTATTATTATTATTTAATTTATATAACCACTATACATCACTACAACTTGAAAAGTGAACTTACCCAACATGAATACACTTCACAGCAGTCCAGCTGAAGATACCATATACGTTACCATCAACAGATAATCACCTATTTCTGTGTAGTGTGAGTATTCTTAAGAGTATTCTAACTTTTTTTGAAAAGTATCCGTCAGTATCTCCTTGTAGAAAATGAAAGAAAATACCTTTTTCACTTACTTTTTTAAACTGACTATTATCAAATCATCATAAATCTCAGCTAACGATGCATTTTTTTCCTTTACGCGATCTGAGAGAGTTTGAGAAGGGGGATGAGAAAGCCAAGTGTGCTGGGTGACCCCCACTCAGGCTGAGTGGCACAGGAATGGACCTCAGTGCTAAGTCGTATCGTCCCTGCTTCAGGGACGATAGCTATGGCTCTGTGATTTCCATGTGGGCCAGACCTCCCTGGATGGGGTCAGGCCGCATGAGCACAGAGAAACTGGGGACTTTCTAATGACACTTTGTGTGCAGGGAAGAGGCAGCCGTGCAGCGCTGTGGTGTCACTGCTAGCACAGAAGTACACAGATGTCTGCGAGGGGGTGGGCGACTCCAGAGTGAGGGGGAAATCCTTTGTGTTTGATCTGGAGACTCTGTACCCATCGGGGATGTCTCCTTTGGTGGTGCTGTTAACTCCATATGAGTAATGGATCAGCCTCAGCCCGTGTCCCAGGTCTTGTCGATACCAGTACATGGAGTTATGGTTGTCATTCTGTTGGCACCTCAGAGTCACATTCTGTCCCTTCACTGTGACCTTGTGCCTTGGGCTCTGGGTGATTCCACCATCCACGGGGCCTGGAATAGAGAGTGACACCATCTGATGTTGTCTCCTCCACAGAAAGGCTTGTACTGAGGTCTTAGGAATTCCAGGGAAGGAAGGTCCCCTCTAACCAGTACTCACCTGCCCATAGGAGACAAACGACCACACAGAAGTGGAGTCTGATGCCCTTTTCAGGTCCAGTGAGGAGCCTCCTGTGGCCCATCTCTGTTTTAGAAATATAAAACATAGGGCTCTCAGTGACTGTCTTCGTGTTCAGGCCAAGTGGGCACACAGGATATCACAGAAGACCCCAGGGAAAAGCAGCAAGACCCCTGTGTGTGCTCGAGGCGGCAGGATCAGCATGGGGTGAGTGTGACCCTGTGCATAAGTGCAGTGCAGCTGAGGCTGAAATCAGACGTGGGCCACGGGGAGGCGATAGGAGGCACTAGATGCTCCTTTGATGACCTCTTTTCAAACCAAACTGTCACCTCCTCCCTGCTCTTCTGGGTGATTGCCAATGACTCTGAAATTTCAACATTCTGTGGGTTCCGCCCTTTCTTATATATTAGATTCAGTATCAAACAGGAAGTGCTGTCATGGGAACATTTTCCTAGCCCTAAGAGGCAACTTTCTGTTACTATCACATAATGAATTATGAGACTTTCATATTTGCAGATGATTCTGTGTTTGGAACACAGGTGAATCAAGCAAAAGTAATCTGTGATGTCCTTTGATCCTAGAACTGCACAGAGTAAGTAATCATAGTAGACTACATATATGTCTGAGAGTTCATGGAGAACTAAGATTTCTGGAACTTCTACTGTGTATTAAACTTATTGCTTTATTCATTTTTATAAATTCCCTACAAAACACCCATTACTGATCTCAGTTTACAAATGAGAAATCTCAGCAAATGGTTTAGAAGTCCCACGCCCACAGTGTCAGAATATAAACTGACTGTCTCCTGGTCTCTGGACAGGGAGCACCTTTCCCTTCAGCACAAGCCTTCCAGATGAAAGGTGCTGTGGAAGTGATTGGTAACAGAGCCATTGTCTCTGAAAGGGAGATACGTGGGTCTATATTCCCTATTTGTTGCACATGTGGGCTTTAGCAAATCATCTAAATTTTCAGTAGTTTGTGTTTTCATCTGCAATATGTAGTTAAACCATTATTTTTCATGGGGTTTTGAAGAGATTAATTTAAAAAGTGTACTTAAGTAGATGGCCTAGATAAAATGAACAGTACATCAGGAAATTCTTCTGTAAGTTCACACAAAAGGAGTAGCATAAAGCGGTCTGTGTTCAATAAATGTGCATGAGCATCTACATATGGTCACATCATAACCTGATAGCGCTGTGCTGGTTATTCTAGTGTGCTCACCCTGTACCCAGTCCTCTCTCTGGACTCTCTGCCTTGTGTGTGCTCCAGGAGCCTGATACCCACAAAGGTCATTATCCAGACTTTCAGCTGGGTCTGTAATGGGAAGATTCAGCTGAAGATTAAGGGGCAGTGAAGAGAATCCAGAGCAATTGGGCCTCTTCTTTGTACCTTCTGGCATTGATCAAGTTCCTCCCTTTGGTCAGTCTCTTTCCATATCTCCCATTAACTCCAGTAACACAACATTTCTTCTCCCTCAGGCTCAATATAGGGACGTCTCACTGTGCCCAGTCCCCTTAACCTTGCTTCTTCAACCATGTTCAGGTCTCTTCACCCTCTCCACACCTATATACACAATCCCTTCCATGTTCGGGTCTCTTCACCCTCTCCACACCTATACTCACAATCCCTTGATTAAACTCTTTTCTGTTCAACCCTTCTGAGTATGTCATCATTCTCTATCAAGAAACTGATTGATTTAAGTTTTTTCCATATATTGCAAATTCATATAAGAATAATTGAGGACATCTCATGCTACCAGAGTTTACCAAGTTTCTAAAAACAGCCCCCCAATAGCCTATACTAGCAGAAAATATAGAAGCAGAATTATTATTACTGTGATTATTATTATTGTATTATCTGACAGCAACAGAGAGGTGAATCTGCAGTGCCCTGTCCACTTTTTTGTGTGAATCACTCTCTTGGTGGCTACTCTGCTACACCCCCAGGTTACTTGCCTCTCAGCAGTTTTGGCAAAAATTAGAAACTTCAGATTTCTTTTATCTCTAATGGTAGACTTAAGAGCACATTTCAGCTTGGCTGAAACCTTACTCCCTCAAACCTAACAATGTTTAATAAACACTAATCCCTGCATTAAATTTTGCTCTGATACCCAAAGGGTTTCTATTTCACTTTCTAATTCTTCTGATAGGCTGGGAATTCCCCTATACACTTAGATTTTGTATTATGGAAACACCACACCTTATTTATATGGAACTGACTCAGGACAACCATTCTCTGACATCAACTTATATGTCCTGATACTTATCAGACAATAAGCCATAGCCACCAGACACCATAATGTGCAAATCCCCCTGCTACCAAGGTGGTCTTAAATGGAGGACACAGTACATTTGTGTGTGTGTGTGTGTGTGTGTGTGTGTGTGTGTGTGTGGTTTTTGTCTTAGGGTCTTCGCACTCGCCAGAGAGAGAAATAGGCAGAAACCATGAGAGGGAAAATGAGAAATCAAAATCACCCCCCAATTGTGATGGCCACACCACAATCCCTTCTCCTACATTTTCCTCCAAAGATCTTGAGCATACTCACACTATGCTCAGCATGGTTTTCAAGCCACCAGATCCAGGACCCGAACTGCTGTCAACCATGTGGGAGTCCAGAAATGTAACCATTACACTATCTGCTGGTCTCAGGAGCTCTCTCTCTAATCTGTAAAACAGGACACTTTGATCTTCCTTATGTGTATATATATCGGATAAAATTAAATCTATCCTTGCAAATTACATAGTGTAGACCCACACTCTAGCACAGAGGAGGAGCTCCTGCCATTCACTATGCAGACATGTAAAGATGTCCAGCAGACCTGGGGCCAGGCTGAACATGAGTATTCAGGTTGAGCTCAACAAAATAAAGAGTGTTAGAAATGAACTGACATTCTAGGATTGCTAAGCAGCGTCACCCCTCTCCCTTGTCACATCCTCAGCTGAGACAGGAAGGTCTGGGTACAGAAAACCAGTGGCTCTGCAGGGCTGTGCCTACACTGCTGGCACAGAGGTACACGGTGGAGTCCCCCAGCTCCAAGGAGCTCATGTTCATTTCAGAGTGGTTGTCACTGAACTGCTCAGCTGAGAATCGACTGGGTATGATGCCCTTTGCATACTGTCTCTCCTCAAAGTATGAAATGAGGAACTGAGGGCCCTGGTCTGGAGCCTGCTGGTACCAGTACACATATCTGTGTCCCGGGACAGGATAGCATTTGAGAATGGCCTGTCCCCATTTTCTTGTGATTAGGTATCTTGGGGACTGCATGACTCCAACATCAATTGAACCTGTGGGGAAAACAGACAGAAACTAAATTCCCACCCAGAGGAGAGTGATATTCAGCAGCATCAAGCCTATGGATTCAGGGGACTCTCCTTACCCTTGCTCAGGACTCACTTGCACCTAAGAGACAAAGGGCAGCACAGCAGAGGATCCTGGCACCCCAGGCAGAGTCTGGTAGGACAGGGGCAGGCATGTCCCTGCTCAGGGTGCTGGGCTCTTGGGGTGACAGAGAAGGAGTTTAACGGTTCCTTTTCCTCTGGAGAGTTGGCCTGTGATGTCACAGTTGTGATGTGACTGTCTCTGTAGGCTCCTGTAGACATCTGCAGCCCTGGACAGGCTCAGTGGGTCTGGCCTTCTCTCACCCCGTCCTGCCACCTATAGGCAGGGGAGTTGGCTGTGCTGAGCTAGGCAGGGCAGGTTTTGGGCAGACATCGTCCCCCGCAGGTTCCCTTGGTTTCCTCTGCGGCGGGTGCCCCTTTGCCTACCTTTGATCAGGTTATTCAGGCCGCCCAACCGAAGCCCCTTCCCGCTTCTCATCAACTATAGGCTCCAGAGAGAACTCTGCCCATGCAGGCCGCAGTTCACGGCTCCCCTCCTAACCAATACATGGTTTATCAGGGGACATGAGAAGACAATAGCTGCCCCCTCCTTATCACCACTGCCTCTGACTCATCAGGTAATGGCCCTGCTACAGGATCCAAACCAAGACTGTGTCCCTTTAGCCCTCCCCGTACCAGAGAGACCAGCAGGTTGCTCAGTGGACCCACAGTGCCCTCATGTGGCCAGCTGCGCAGGTCCTGGGTTGCCACTCTCCTGTAGCTGTCCAAGGAGATGTCTTCTATTAATAAATCAGATGTTGAAGTCTGCCAGGGCACAGCACGGAGTTGACTGACTTGAGATTTTCGACATCAATCTTATATTTTGCATATGGTAATGAGGGAGGCATGAAACAACTCCACCACCAACAAGGATGAATAAAAATTTTAAAACTCAACTAGTTGTCTAAGAGCATAGTACCGGCTAGTCATTAGATGCCACCTGCCCTAGGAATGAGTAGGTCTGGGAGAGAGTGCTTTTCAACCAAAGGTAATTCCTACACAGGTTTGACAGTGAAGTCCTGTCAGTTAAAACGTTTTCTAAGCTGGGGAGATAAAACTTTAGTCCTATATAAAGAAAGTTCTCTACTTATAGGAAAGAAATTAATAAATTTTATGGAAATTACTATTACCAAAAAAAACCTACAGGCATTTTACAGAAAGAAAATGCTTCATTTAATTAATATCAAACACCTGGACAGAGAGTTCTCAAAAAATTTAAAAAGACAAATGCATGGCCAACAGGTATATATACTACATGCTCAAAATCACTAACCAGAAAATTATTGCTAAAATCCCAATGAGAAATCACCTTATACCTGTGGAATGCTTTCTAACATAAACGGAGGAAGATAACAAGTGTTGACTCAGCTGCAGACAAAAGGTACCCTAGCACCCTGTTGGGGGTCATGTAAATTATACAGCCTTTATAGAGAACAGAGATTTCTCAATAAAATAAAATATAATGACCCTCTGCTCCAGCAGTCCCATTGCAGGGCATGTATCCACAAGGACTATTCTGAGGACGTGTCTGGCTCCTGTGCTCACTGCAACGTTGTTTACAACAGCTTATGTATGTTATTAAATGAAGCATCCGTCCATGTGTCAATGAACAAAGAAAATGTATATAGACAATGAAATACCATTCAGCCTTTGGAAAAACAAATTCTGTCATTTGCAACAGCATGGACAATGCTTGAATTTATTAACCAAGTGTAAAAAGTGAGGCACACAAAATCAAATACCACATGACCTCCCTTATGTGTGGAGCCTAAACGAGCCAGACTCCCAGAAGGAGAGAGAAGAATATGGCAGTTACCTCACGTGAGGTGGAGTGGAGTGGGGAATGGGGAGATTCCTGGCAAGGAGCAGAAAGTTTTAGGTCGACAGAAGGACTGTTTTGGAGAACTATTGCTCAGCACGATGGCTATAATAAATAATTATGTATTGTGTATTTCAAAATGTAAAAAAGAGTACATTTTCGATGATTTTTCCATATTCAAATGTATTAATCTTTTCTTTTGTAATGCCTGATCAGGTATTAATTCCATCTGGTGTATTTTTCAGCACACACATTGTAATTGTTATTTTTTATTTTGTAAAGGCATAATTTGATTTTGATCTCCTTTTTATTGATCTTTTTTATATTCCTATTTCCACAAATTTGAACATATGGGCTTAAGTTATAATAACTATTTTAACATTTGTCTATTGATTTGTATTTTTGGATTTAATTGATTTTTTTCCTACTACAGGTTATATTTTCCCAATTCTCTGCATAGAAAAGGCTAGATAGTTTTGATTAGAGGTCAAATAGTTTCTATTTTGTTTTGGGGGGTGATAGATATCATAGTATTTTTATCAACTTTCTTAATTTTATCCTGTGATACACTTACACTAGTTGGAAATAAAAAGCAGATAATTTCTAAGAGACATTTATTTTTCTTGAAAACTTTGGCAAACTGACTATAAAATATATGAGACCTCAAAAAGTTTATGAAAAACTGGATTACAATATAAGTTTATTTTGGTGCAAAACTATCTTAAATCCATTCATGGATCTTTTTCATTATACACAGTTTCTATGAAAGTTTGAAGATCTTTCATAAGGATATAAAATAAAGTGTCTAGAGAGATCAAGAAGTCTTGGGAACCAGCAGTTAGCGTAATGGCTATGTCGCTGGACTCCCACGTAGTCGACCGCGGTTCGCGTCTCGGACCCGGTGGCTTACAACTCACGCCGGGCGCGTGTGCGTGCGTGCCCAAGATCCCAAGAGGAGAATGGAGGAGAAGGGATTGCGGCGTGACCATCCCCCCTGGGGGGTGATTTCTCGCTTTCTGTCTCTAATGTCTCTCTCTGTCTGTCTGGCGAGCGCACGCGCCCTATAGCGAAAATCTCTCAAAAAAAAAAAAAAAAAAAAAAAAGAAGTCTTGACAAAAAGGAGCAAACTGGGGCAGCTGGTGGCATTGTGGGAAAGCACTGGAGTCCCACATGTTCAACAGCGGTTTGAGTCCTGGACCTGGCAACTTGAAACTCAAGTTGGACACATGTCATGCATACCCAAAATTCCAAGAAGAGAATAGATTAGAAGGGACTGCAGCATGACTATCCCCCTGGGGTGATTTCTTAATTTCTCTCTTTGTGTCTCCAGTGAGCACACACACCTTACAGCAAAAATCTCTCCAAAAAAAGAAAGAACCTTGAAGAATCAGACTATTTGATATTACGAATGCTTATAAAGCCATAGTAAACAAGATAGTGAGCTATTAGTGAAAGAACTGACAAAAACATCAAAATAGAATAGAAATTTTAAAAAACTGGCTCTTACATATATAGTAACTGATTTATAATAAAAATGAAATTTTAAGTAGTGAGGAAAAGATTACCTTTTAATAAATAGTATTGTGTATATTGAATAACCATGTGAAAAAATATAATCGTATCACATACAAAGAATTAATTCCTGTTATATTGTAGATCTAAGTGTGATGGTTTGAAAATACAAACATTTTAGAAAGAAACATAAGAAAATGTGATCATTCTGAAGTAGGCAAAGATTTGTTAAAGTGATCAACAAAAGAAAAAAATGCCAACAAAAAAAGAGAAAATGCGGAATGTTTGTGGCTTATCAAAAGACACCATTAAGAGAGACTATCCAGGACTGCCAGAAGGCAATAGGCTCTCCTGCAAGCCTCTGGCCGGCAAGGGACACTGAGGGAGGGTCACCTCTGACCCCCACCTCACTTCCAGACCCCCAGGCCCCAGACTCCACCTTCTAGACTATCCAGGACTGCCAGAAGGCAATAGGCTCTCCTGCAAGCCTCTGGCCGGCAAGGGACACTGAGGGAGGGTCACCTCTGACCCCCACCTCACTTCCAGACCCCCAGGCCCCAGACTCCACCTTCTAGGTAGGTAGCCAGGATTTCCTTGAGGCGGTTTTTTTTTTCTCTCTTGAAACCTCTGCATTCCCTTGTTAACACCTAGCTCTCCTTCTCCCCCCAGACTATCCAGGACTGCCAGAAGGCAATAGGCTCTCCTGCAAGCCTCTGGCGAAATCACGCGCGGCGCGCGACTTTTTCTTTATTTTTCTGTGTTGTCTTTCCTTTAGTTGCATATTGTCCTCTCCTCCTTATTTTTTAACGTGCCAGACAGACTAGACAGGTCCAGAATCATATATCTGAAATTTCCTAGGAAGGTAAGTGTCTCTGGGATCCTCCCTAGTACTGATCCCCTTTGAAAAAGGAGATACTGCTTGTTAGACCCTTCTGTAGAGTTCCGCTCCTGAAAACACATTGGTAAAAACAACAGAAGAGAGACTTCAACAAACAGCTATTCCCATCAAAAAGGAAAGACTCTTACTTCTCGTGGGACAAAATTTCTCCCAAGAGGTCTTTAAAAGGGAAGTAATCTTCCAATGGCTAAAAGTAGAAAAAGAGCCCCAGGTCTGAATAAACAAGAAAATATGTCTCCAACAAAGGAAAATGCCCCTCCATGTCTCGTAAATATGGAGGACGTTACCAAAATGACAGACACAGAATTCCGAACATTCATGGTGACCAAATTCTGTGAATTGGAAAAAAAAAGAGACAACGAACTACAGGAAATTAGGAAGTCCTTCCAGGATATGAAAGAAGAAATGGATACTCTGAGAAAGAATCAGGTGGAACTATTAGAGATAAAGTCTATAATACAAGAAATCAAAAACTCTCTGGAAAGTATTAAGAGCCGATTAGACCATGCTGAAGATCGAATCTCTGATGTAGAAGATAAAACCTCTGATCTAGAAAAAAACTACAAAAAGATCGAGAAAATAACTAAAAAACATGAGGATAATATACGAGAAATACTAGACTCTATTAGACGCCCAAACATCAGAATAATCGGCATCCCAGAAGGTGAAGAAACTAATAGCGGAATGGAAAATCTATTCCATGACATCTTGGAAGAAAATTTCCCAAGCCTAGAGAGGCACCGAACCATCCGGACCCAAGAAATACAAAGGACCCCAAATAGAATCAACCCCAGAAGATCTTCCCCAAGGCACATCTTAGCCAGGCTGTCTAACGTCACAGAAAAAGACATGATACTAAAACTGGCAAGAGAGAAATGAGAAGTAACTTACAAAGGCCATCCCATAAGACTAACACCAGACCTCTCATCAGAAACAATGCAAGCAAGAAAAGAATGGGAAGACATACTGAAAGTGTTAAGAGAGAAACAATTTCAGCCAAGACTATTATACCCTGCAAGATTATCCTTCATTTGGGAAAAAAAAGATTAAAATCTTCTCAGACAAACAAAACCTGAAAGAATTTGCCAACACCAGACCAGCTCTTCAAGAAATCCTGAAGAAAGTACTGTTCCAGGAAAACTAAAGACGCAACAGCCAGAAACAAAGAAATAACAGGCAACTAAGACAATGGCTAACTTAAATGTCGGTACAGATCCTGTAACATCGATAATAACATTGAATGTTAATGGGTTAAATTCTCCAATCAAGAGACACAGACTGGCTGAATGGATAAAAAAACAGAAACCCTCTATCTGTTGCCTACAAGAAACCCACCTCATGGAAAAAGACATACATAGACTGAAAGTGAAGGGTTGGAAAAAAGTTTTCCATGCAGTTGGGAACCAAAAAAGAGCTGGAGTTGCGATACTAATTTCTGACAAAATAGGCTTTAAAACAAAAAGTGTCCGAAGAGACAAAGAAGGGCACTACATCATAGTAAAAGGCTCTATAGATCGAGAAGATATAACGCTTATTAATATCTATGCTCCTAACACAGGAGCACCCAAATATGTGAAGGAAAGATTGTTAGATCTGAAAGGGGAGATAGACTGCAACACACTAATTGTTGGAGATCTCAACACCGCATTATCCCCTCTGGACAGATCATCTAGGCAAAAAATAGGTAGAGAGATCAAGGATCTAAATGATACCATAAATCAATTGGACTTAACAGACATCTATAGAACTTTCCACCCAAAAACCACAAGATATAGTTTTTTCTCACCCCGGCATGGAACTTTCTCGAAGATTGACCACATCATAGGACACAGAGCAAGCCTCTGCAGATTCAGAGGCATAGAAACTATTTCCAGCATCTTCTCTGACCATGATGGAATTAAACTCGAGTTTAATTTCAAGAGAAATCCTCAAAAATACCTAAAAACATGGAAACTAAATAACCTACTCCTGAATGACTCCACTATTACCGAAGAAATAAAGTCCGAAATCAAAAGATTCATGGAAGCCAATGACAATGAAGATACAAGTTTCCATAATCTTTGGGACACTGCCAAAGCAGTCATAAGAGGGAAGTTCATAGCAATTAGTGCACATAAGAGGAAGACAGAGAAAAGGCTAATGGATCACCTAACATCAAGCCTTAGAGAACTGGAAAAGCAACAGCAAAAAAATCCAAAAAATTACAGGAGAAAGGAAATAATAAAGATCCGAGCAGAAATAAATGAAATAGAAAATAAACGTACTATACAGAAAGTAAGTGAAAGCAAAAGCTGGTTCTTTGAAAGGATAAACAAAATTGATACCCCACTAGCGAGACTTATTAAGAAGAAGAGAGAAAGGAACCAGGTGAATCAAATCTGCAATGAGGCTGGTAACATAACAACAGACATAGTAGAAATTCAAAACATCATTAGAGGATACTTTGAACATCTATACGCTAAGAAACAAGATAATCTGGATGAGATGGACAAATTCCTGGACAAATATAATCTACCAAGAATGAGCCAGGAAGAAATAGAAAGTCTGAATAGGCCCATAACAAGCCAGGAAATTGAATCAGTAATAAGTAACCTCCCAACAAAGAAAAGCCCTGGCCCCGATGGATTCACCTCTGAATTCTACAAAACTTTCAAAGAAGAGTTAACTCCCATTCTGCTCAAATTATTTCTAAAGATCCAAAAGGGTGAATCTCTCCCTAATTCATTCTATGAAGCCTCTGTCACCCTCATCCTCAAAACAGATAAGGACAGGACAAGGAAGGAAAACTATAGACCAATATCTCTGATGAACATAGACTCAAAGATTCTCAACAAGATACTAGCAAATCGTATTCAACAACTTATACAGAAGATCATACACCATGATCAGGTAGGCTTTATTCCAGGAATGCAAGGTTGGTTCAACATACGCAAAACCATAAACATAATACACCATATTAATAGGAAGAAAGACAAAAACCATATGGTCATATCGATTGACGCAGAAAAAGCATTTGATAAGATACAACATCCCTTCATGATCAAGACTCTTAGCAAAATTGGCATAGAAGGGCCATTTCTCAATACAATAAAAGCCATCTATGAAAAACCCATAGCGAACATCATCCTGAATGGAGAAAAGCTGAAAGCTTTCCCACTAAACACAGGAACAAGACAAGGATGCCCACTTTCTCCTCTCCTTTTCAACATAGTTCTGGAAGTCCTCGCCAACGCAATCAGAAAAGAGGAAAAAATAAAGGGCATTCGAATAGGAAAAGAAGAGGTGAAACTCTCTCTATTTGCAGATGACATGATTGTATACATAGAAGACCCAATGGTCTCCATGGAAAAACTACTGGAAGTAATACATGAATTCAGTAAAGTTGCAGGATATAAAATCAATATACAGAAATCGATAGCATTTCTGTATACGAATAACAGGCAGACTGAGATAGAACTGAAAAAACTTATTCCGTTTACCATAACCACTAAAAGTATAAGATATTTAGGAATAAATCTAACCAAAGAAGTTAAAGACCTCCACAAGGAAAACTATGAGAAGGTAAAAAAAGAAATTGAAAATGACACAAAAAATGGAAGGACATCCCATGTTCATGGATTGGAAGAGTTAATATAATCAAAATGGCAATTCTACCCAAATTAATCTACCTATTTAATGCAATGCCAATCAAAGTACCAGACACATTCTTCACAGATCTAGAAAAGACAATCTTAAAATTTGTCTGGAATCATAAAAGACCCCGTATTGCCAAAGCACTTCTACACAAGAAGAATGGAGTGGGTGGCATCTCAATCCCCGATCCAAAAATGTATTACAAAGCTGTGGTAATAAAGACAGCATGGTATTGGCACAGAAACAGACATGTGGACCAATGGAACAGAATAGAGTCCCCAGAAATAAGTGCCCAAACATACAGTCAACTGATCTTTGACAAGGGGTACCAGTCAATCCAGTGGGAAAATGAAAGCCTCTTCAGCAAGTGGTGCTGGAGAAACTGGACTTCCACTTGCAGAAAGATGAATCTGAACCCCTTCCTCTCTCCTTTGACAAGAATCAAGTCAAGGTGGATCAAGGATCTAAATCTAAGACCTCAAACTATAAAGCTGCTCCTGGAGAATGCTGGGGAAACTCTGGGAGACATTGGTGTAGGGAAAGACTTCCTAAAGAAGACCCTCAAAGCAGAGTCCATCGTCCACAAAATAGACAAGTGGGATTACATCAG
Source organism: Tupaia tana (assembly GCA_026018925.1). Classification (NCBI taxonomy): domain Eukaryota; kingdom Metazoa; phylum Chordata; class Mammalia; order Scandentia; family Tupaiidae; genus Tupaia; species Tupaia tana. The sequence continues at coordinate 13,054,954 of JAKSZU010000003.1, forward strand.
ACTAAGAAGTTTCTGCATGGCCAAAGACACAGTAGTTAGTGTGAATCGACAGCCCTCAGAATGGGAAAATATTTTTGTAAATGTTGCATCAGATAAGGGACTGATAACCAGAATACACAAGGAACTAAAAAAGGTGTTTGGAAAAAAGATGATCAACCCTATTAAAAGATGGGAGAAGGAGATGAAGAAAACACTCTCTAAAGATGACATACGAATGGCCAAAAGGCATATGAAAAAATGTTCAACCTCCCTCATCGTAAGGGAAATGCAGATAAAAACAACAATGAGGTACCACCTAACCCCAGTCAGATTGTCTAATATTAAAAAAACAAAAAATGATAAGTGTTGGCGGGGGTGTGGTGAAAGGGGAACTCTTTTACACTGCTGGTGGGAATGTAGATTGGTCCAACCACTATGGAGAATAATTTGGAGATTCCTCAAAAATCTACAGATAGATCTGCCATATGATCCAGAGATCCCACTCCTCGGTATCTACCCAAAGGACAGAAGAATTCTTCATTGGAAAAATGCTTGCACATCGATGTTTATTGCGGCACTATTCACAATTGCTAAGTCTTGGAACCAACCCAGATGTCCCCGTATGGAGGAATGGATTGAAAAACTGTGGCACATATACTCTATGGAATACTACTCAGCCATAAAAACCAACAGAGCCCTGACTTTTGACAGAAAGTGGAAGAATATGGAAGATGTACTGCTGAGTGAGGCAAGCCAGACTATGAAGGAGAGACATTGTATGTCCCCACTTAACATATACCGTTTGTCTGCATTCTATGTCTGAAACTGATTGACTAACAGTTGAACAAACACAAGAGATGGGTGTGAATGTCAGATGAGGTGTATGTGGAGGAATGGGGCCCAACGAAAGACATTTAGAGAAGGGATACAGAGGTAGAGCATTGACGGGATGGGGAGGTGTGGTGTTATCTGTTGAAGATATTTCGATCAACGGGTCTGGGGAGAAATGTTCACATATCGAAATGGTCTCATTGTAAGCCAAACAATATGATTGAAAGTATATACAAAAATAAATAAAAAAAAAAAATTAAAAAAAAAAAAATAAATAAATAAATAAAATAAAAATAAAAAAAAAAAAAAGAGATTGAAAATCACGTTGGGCACATGTGTGTGCATGCCAAAAATCTCAACAGGAGACTGGAGGAGATGGTAATGCAACATAATGATCCCACACACACCTAGGCGGTGATTTCTCATTTTCCTTCTCTCTATTTTTCTTTCTGGTGAGTATATGCTCCCAGTAGCAAAAAAAAAAAAAAAAAAAAAAAAAAAAAGGAACCAAGAGATGGAATGAGAGAGAGAGAGAGAGAGAGAGAGAGAGAGAGCGAGCGAGCCAACCAAAACTAAAAATCCCAGATACTTCTGGTTATAGTGTAAATTAGTACAACTTGTAAAACCTCAAAGAATCCTATACAACAGATAAAACTATTATTTAGGTGGGGTTCTATGAAACTAATCTAAAACTCAGTTTCTATTTTTAGAAATGGTTACACTGAGACAAAAGGGAATTAAACAGATTGACTGCAGGCTTCTCTATAGAAATAAAAGATCACTAGATAGACATATGTTAAGGTTCAATACTGTGTGTGAGAGTTAATTTTGAAAATTGACTTTGATGCCCATTCTTACTAAGGATTCTGTATTTTTAAGGCTGATACATACAAATGGCCTTAATATTGTTTTGTTTTGTTTTTTCCAGCTGGCTCATTCCTTGGTATAGTGTAGGTCTGAGTTATTGACATTCAGTGATAGGAATTTATTACAAATTTGTTGAAAATCTGTGGTCTTCTAAGAAAATATTTTCTTCATCACTATCCCTGAGACTAAGCTCCAATGTTTTTAACCCAGCTGTAGAATCTTTTTTTTTTTTTTTAGAGGTTTTTGCTATAGGGCGTGTGCGCTCGCCAGACAGAGAGACAGAGAGACAGAAAGCAAGAAATCACCCCCCATGGGGGATGGCCACGCTGCAATCCCTTCTCCTCCGTTCTCCTCTCGGGATCTTGGGCACGCACCCACACATGCCTGGCCCGAGTTTTAAGCCACCGGGTCTGGGACGTGAACCGCGGTCGACTACGTGGGAGTCCAGCAACATAGCCATTATGTTAACTTCTGGTCCCCCCCAGCTGTCGAATCTTAAACTGAGTATAAAGAATCCCAGAAATCCATAAGCCAAAGTTATTACTACCCAGTGTTACCTGCTCTGATATTTCAAAGGCTATTTCCTGACCTCCTGTCAGAGGAGCACCTGGAGTCCCAAATGCATTTCTGCCCTTTGAGGTGGGAAGATTAGGGCAGCTCCATGGTGAGAGCTTCTGAGAACTGTGGGGAGAGCTGAGCACAGGAGCTTTGTGAGCAGGAAGGAGGGGACGGTGCCCCACTGTGGCTAAGCTGCTGGCACAGAGATACATGGCTGAGTCCTCTGGCTCTGCAGGCTGGATCTTCAGAGCAGAGGATGAGCCCTCAGGCCTCTCTGGAGAAAACCGATCACTGGGCAGCCCTGATTTATCAGGGATATCCGTGCCTTGGAAGTAAAGCAAAAACTCCAGACCTTGCTTCACAGTCTGTTGGTACCAGTAAAGGCGGGTGTGTCCAGAAATTGGGTCACACTTGAGTGTTACATTCTGTCCCCGCACTGTGACTCTATACCTAGGGTACTGGGACACCCCAACATCTGTGTGACCTGTGGAGACATAATTTGGGAACAGAATAAAGAAAAATATTGTGGTCACCGCACACATGAACACACAAACACACACACTCCATATGCACCCTCTGTCCCCAATACACACATACACATCTAATCTACTCTGTGTTCTGAGGACTCACCTGTCTCAAGGAGGCAGAGAACCACCCAGTAGAGGAGACTTGGTGCCCATGGCAGATCAAGACAGAAGGGCAACATCCTTGTGAGCAGGAGCAGAGGACAAGGGAGGTCCTTTGTCCCCACATGGCAGTTACCATGGTGATGTCACTGTTTCTACACAGGCACACGATCTTCCAATCACTGTAAATTAAAACAGACCTCAAAGTAGGTTTACATATTCATAGCCTGTGTGTAAGTTCAAACGATTGTCCTCACTCTCAGTCCAGGATGCTGACAGTTGTAGTGCTCACTACATCTCTAAATTTGTCAAACTCTGATGGTGGAGTCAACTTAAATTTACCAAAGGCAACTCCATTTGAAGTAGCAGTGAGTGACCTTTTAATCCATGAGTATTTGTATTGGACATTCTCTTTCTCCAGGTTCTCCATTCCCATAGTCTTATGAGCCTAAACAAGATGGAAGCTGGCGTATTTATCCCAAAAGCACATGGAACTAACTGATATGTTCCAATATATAGTGGTAAAATAACTCCCTGAGCACAAACGTGGAAGTTTTTGTCTTCTCTGAAGACTAATACTCAGTGTCCTCTTTGCTTTCCTCAATTCTCATGAAGCATCCATACCAAATGAAGGCTTTACCATGATGGCTATGGGTCACCGATGTCACAAATGCAAGGTTGGACATCTTACCTAAGAAAGGTTGAGATCTCAGAAAATATCAGAGCAAATATAATACAATAAATAAAAATGAAATAGATCTTCTGCCAAAAAAAAAAAAGAAAATTACTCATCTAACAAAATGTACAATTAAACTACAGTGGCTAGTATATGGATATTTTTTCTACTGGGGTGACATGAATCTCAAAACTGGTATCCTTACATTGCCTGAGTAGTGAGTTTGTCTTTATTTTTTTTAATAAGACATTATCAAAGATGATGTATTTAATTGGTGTAAGATGATTTCAGCGTGTCCAATATCTACTCATATACAGAACTATCATTCTTTTGAAGCCCTTCCAGTGTGTTCATTGAAAGCTCATAACTCACTGTTTCAGTTTGCCATATTCTGATGCTGAATAAGAGTGAGAATCTAGTCCCATATTTAGTTGGTAATTTATGTTTACTCTTCTGTGAGTTGCCTAGTTTATTGCCGTTTTATTGAGTGGTGCTTTCCATATTGTGTAACAAAAATTCTTTATAAATTGGAGATAGTAACTCTTTTAGACAGGAGAGCTGACACAGAAAACAAAATAATACAAAATGAATTAGAAAATCTCAGTGGCTCAACTCTTAAGTCTTACCTCCCACAACCACAAGCCCATTGTGGCATGAGGAGCCTTCTTCAGTGCCATCAACCAATTTAGAACCCACCAAGCTAGGCTGCCTCCATGGAACAATTACTGTGTACTCCCTGGTTCATTCAGGCATGGCAAAGAGAGTTGACACTGCATGCTTGTGACTGCCTTGGTTCAGAACATCTTCCTTGTAAGACTGGCCTTTGCTATGATCTGAGAAAGAGGGTGGTAACCAGTTACCTACAGATACTAAGTTCCCTAACTGAGGAGGTTGCTCACAGGGTCTAGACTGTTCAAATAATTTGAAGCTGACTGCCAGATTTCCTTCTAGAGTCTGGAATTTGGTACCTGTCAGTGTGCCTGCATGAACAGCCTCCAATAAAACCTCTTTTTGATTTTTTTTATTTTTATGGTGGTATTTATTTATTTTTAATATATTTTTATTTCAATTTATTTTATACATTAATTTACATATGTCACTCAGCTTTCAAAGTGAATATTCCAAAATATATACAGTTCTCACCAATCCAGTTGGGAATACTATACACATCATCCTCAACAGACAATAACCAATCTGTCTGTCCCACAAATGCCCTGCCCCTCCATTTCTCTCCACAGTAAAACCTCTTGAACTCTGAACTTCTTATTCCAATTAGCCAGAGGAGACATGCTTGGGCAGATAGAAACAGAGAGAGAGCGATAGAGAGAAAGAGAGACAGAAAATGGAAAATCACCCAGACAGACAGAAATACAACCTCCTCCAACAGGGTCCTCATGTTGCCATCCACCTCCAGGGTCAACCCTCCCATGGAGGATGGCCATACCACAATCACTTACCCACATTTCTGAGTCATTATAATTATGGGCATGCACGCATGTGCCCAGCATTTTTTTTTCAAGCCACTAAATTCCAGACTCATGTGGTCAGCTACGCAGAATCAAGCCACCTTAATTGCCAAGGCACTGGTTGACCCTGAGCTCTGAATCTTTAATGAACCCCATTAATAGGTACTTTGTAGACATGTAGCAGAATTTTTGTTTTTTGGTTTAGAGTAAGCTCTGTGTGACCCCTTCTGGGGAGAAGAGAGCATGAGAAGCCTACATGTGAATTACTCTGGATCCCACCTGTATTTCACCCCTCTGATACGCTGCTGAATACCTACTATGTCAGGTCAATAAATCTTAGGCATGAGTACAGCTAGATGCTGTATTCCTTGAATCCTTCCAGCTAATCTAAAAAATATGATGGTACTCGGGGACCCCATATCACTGCAACAGGCTATTATTTTAGTGTCCTTGTTAATATCTCCCATTAGAGACAGACACACAAAATAGAGACAGACAGAAATACAGGCTCCTGCAACAGAGTCCTCACGCTGGCATCCACCTCCGGGTCAACAAACCCAGATCACCGGCATGTGTGTGCACACTCAGCACTCAGGAGTTGCCAGAATATGAACCCAAGACCTTTCCCCTGTGGGTCCAGTTGCATTTCCTTTGAATCACCACCTGGCACACTGCCAAGATATTTTCAAGGACCAAGCTTAGAATTGGCTTCCATCATTTTACCAAATCCTGTTATAGAGAACTTCATCCTATGTTCCCAACACTCTAACCACACGTGAGGCTGGAGCCACAGGGAACATGGATGTCAGTGAGCCTGGATGCTCCTCATCATATGCATCTTCATGTCTCTTCCCAGTCACGAGTTAGCATTTCTTTCTTTTGGATATATTTGATGTACTGCCTTTGAATTTAATGCACTTGAAATCACATATATTGTTCTTCATAGCTTGTGTTATTTTGTGTTTTCACTAAAGTTAATTCTTCCCCAAATATTAAAACTGTTTTCTTTAATTCTTTTAGTAAAATTTAAGTTTTTCTTTTCATAATTAAGAGTAAATACACTTAGAATATATTTTCACATAAGGAATAAAGTGGAAACCCAGGAATAAAGGTGGATGTAAATTCAGTGCAGACAAGCAGCAGACAACAGCCTGTTTAAAAATAACTAAAGACACCAAGGGTAGAAAGTGTGAGGAAGTAACTGAAGGTACAGAGTGGCTGGAGCAGAAAAGCCAGGGAGAACTTGCAATTTGATGGAGACAAACAGTGGGTCCACGATTCAGGACATTTCAAGGGTGTTGTCCCATAGAATAAGGAATCCAGAACCAGAGACCAGAGGAGTAAAGGTTGATGAGTGTGAGTTGAAGAGTTACGAAAGACTATGGGAAAGGGAAGATGCCAAAGTACTGGCGTATACAGGGGAGAGAAGAATGTGGTGGATTTGAGGGTACAGGTCAGATCTGTGTGAGGAATTCAATCCTGGCATAAAGACCTCCATGTACTCTTGACAAGTAAACCATGCCTCAGTCAAAAGGACATAGAACCAGGAGAGGCAATGAGGAGATTTATGGAGCTCCTAATGGAAAGACCTGTGGCTGGGGCCTGAAACCACAATTTGGCTTTCCCACCTATTTCTAGAATTCACTGAGCACAGGAGACCAACAGCCTCAACAAAAAGGAGCCAATTGTTCATGGCTGAGTCAGGGCAGCAATGAGAGCTTCCCAGCTCAGGACTTGAACTGTTCGAGGCAAAGAATGTGGATCTCACAGTTCTCAAAATTGCTCTAAAATAAAGTATGATCTACTGATAGTGTTGGCATTCTTTTTTAAAAAATATATTTATTTCATTTTATTCATTATTATTATTTATTTACTTTATACAATCACTATATATACTATAACTTGTAAAGTGAACTTACCCAACATGAATACACTTCACACCAGTCTGGTTGAAGATACCATATACATTACCATCAACAGACAATCACCTATTTCTGTGTAGTGTGAATATTCTTAAGAGTATTCTAACTTTTTTTGAAAAGTAAGTATCTGTCAGTACCTTCTTATAGAAAATGAAAGAAAATACCTTTTTCACTTATTTTTTAATCGACTATTATCAAGTCATCATAAATCTCAGCTAAACATGCATTTTTCCTTTCTGCAATATGAGAGAATTGGAGAAGAGAGATGAGAAAGCCAAGTGTGCTGAGTGGCCTCCACTCGGGGTGAGAGTGGCACAGGAATGGCCCTAAACACTCCATGTTGTATCATCCCTGCTTCAAACACCCAGTTTAGCTATGGCTCTCTGACTCCCATGTGGGCCAGACTTGCCTGGATGGGGCCAGGCTGCGTGAGCACAGATAAACCGTGGACTTCCCAATGACACTTTGTGTGCAGGGAAGAGGCAGCCATGCAGCGCTGTGGTGTCACTGCTAGCACAGAAGTACACAGATGTCTGCGAGGGGGTGGGCGACTCCAGAGTGAGGGGGAAATCCTCTGTGTTTGATCTGGAGACTCTGTACCCATCTGGGATGTCTCCTTTGGTGGTGCTGTTAACTCCATATGAGTAATGGATCAGCCTCAGCCCGTGTCCCAGGTCTTGTCGATACCAGCACATGTAGTCATGGTTGTCATTCTGGTGGCATCTTAGAATCACATTCTGTCCCTTCACTGTGACCTTGTACCTTGGGCTCTGGGTGATTCTAGCATCCATGTGTCCTGGAATAGAGAGTGACACAATTGGACAATGTCTGTTCCACAGAAAGGCTTATATTGAGGTCTTAAGAATTCCAGGGATATAAGTTCCCTTCTGACCAGTACTCACCTGCCCATAGGAGACAAACGACCATACAGAAGTGGAGTCTGATGTCCATTCCCGGTCCAGTGAGGAGCCTCCTGTGTCTCTTCCCTTTTGTGGGAATATAAAATGTGGGCTCTCAGGGACTATCTTTGTGTTCAGGAAAAGTGGGCACATATGATACCACAGAAGACCCCAGGGAAAAAGCAGCAAGACCTCAGGGAAAAAGCAGCAAGATCCTACTTGAGGACACAGGATCAGCATGGGGTGAGTGTGACCCTGTGCACAAGTGCACTGCAGCTGAGGCTGAAATCAGACGTGGGCCACGGGGAGGCGATAGGAGGCACTAGATACTGCTTTGATTATCTCTTTTCAAATCACACTGACACCTCCTCCCTGCTCTTTTGGGTGATTACCTTTGGTCCTGAAGCTATAGCATTCTGGGGGTTCCCCCTTTCTTATGTATCATTTAGTATCAAACAGGAAGTGCTGCCATGGGAACATTTTCTTATCTCTAAGAGTTAACTTTTTGTTAGTATTACATAATGAATTATGATAGTACTGTATTTGAATTTTCTGTGAATCTGTGTCTGGAACACAGGTCAATCACACAAAAGTAATTTATGTCAACTTTTGATCCCAGAACTGCACAGAGTCAATAATCATGGTAGACTAGAGATTTGTCTGAGTGTTAATGGAGAACTAAGATTTCTGGAACCTCTACTGTGCCTTAGTCTCGGCGCTTTATTTCATCTATAAAATCCCCATAAAGCACCTGTTATTGATCTAATTTCACAAATGAGAAAATTCAGCAAATGTCTTTGAATCTCAAGCCCACAATGTCTGGACAGTGCTAAACTGTCTCCTGGTCTCTGGACAGGGAGAGCTTTTCTCCTTCAACACCATACTCACAAGTGAAAGGTGCTGTGGAAATTATGTGCCAGAGCCATTGTCAATGAAGGGGAGACATTTGGGTCCCTATTTGTTGCCCCTATGGGCTTTAGCAAAATCATCTAAACTTTCAATAGTTTGTGTTTCTCATCTGCCAAATGTAGTTCAATCATTGTCTTTCATAGTGTTTTGAAGAGATTAATGTAAAAAATAAACTTAGATGATATAAAAAAGTGTACTTCTACTTAGTAGTAGATGGTCTAGATAAAATGAACAATGCATCAGGAAATTGTTTTGTAAGTTCAAATAAAAGGAGTAGCATTAAAACAGACTGTGTTCATCAATAAATGTGCATGAGCATCTATATATGGTCACATCAAAATCTGATAGTGCTGTGCTGGTTATCTAGGGTGCCCACCCTGCACCCAGTCCACTCCCTGGCCTCCCTGCCTTGTGTGTGCTCCAGGAGCCTGACACCCACAGAGTTCATTGTCTAGGCCTTCAGGTGGGTTTCCTAATGGGAAGCATGACCTGAAGTTTAAGGGAGTAGTGAAGAGAGTCCAGAGCATCTGGACCACGCCTTTCTACATCCCACCTTTCTGGTTTGATCAAGTATCTGCCTTTGGACACCCTATCCCCATCCCTTCCTTAAGCTCCAGTAATGCAGCACCTCCCCCTTCTTCCTCTGGCTCAGAAGTTGTACTGACTTCCCATTGGCCTGGTCTCTTCAACCCTAGTTCTTCAACTAAGTCTTGGGTTTCTACACCCTCTCCATGCCAGTACACTCAGTCCCTTGATTAAACTCTTTTCTGTTCAACCCTTCTGAGTATGTCATCATTCTCTATCAAGATACTGATTGATTTAAGTTGTTTTTATATGTTGCAAATACATGTAAGAATAATTAGGGACATCTTGTATTACAAGAGTTTAGATTTTTTGAAAATCTCTTACATGTTAGAGAGAGAGACAGGTGAACATAGAGACAGGCATGCCCACTGGGGTCTCTGGACTCAATCCACCTTATCACAGCTGACATTGATCACCTAGCGTGATCCATGAGGTTCTAGGATGTGAACCAATGACCTTAGTCATGGTGGTTGCATTGCCTTTCCACTATGCCACTATGTAACCCTACACTTAAGACTTGTCTGGTTTTTGTGAGAAGACGTTAGGTTTTTTAGAGTCAGGGAAGAGTACCCAAGGTGAGACTTGAGTAGGTTCATGCCTCATGGTAGGGAGAGTCTCCTTTTAAAGTTTTGATTATAGGGGGAGCTAATGAAAACTCTGCAAACTCAGATTCAGATTAGGAGGAAGGGTATCATTTTTCAGGAAAGTAAGGAGTTTATCACCTGCAGGCAATTGCTGAAGTTGGAGCTAGAGTGGGGTCCGGCACGTTTGTTCCCATGTTATAAAAGCTCATCTTGGGGGTTTATCCTAGGCCCTTTTTTTTTTTTTTTTTTGAGAGATTTTCGCTATAGGGCACGTGCGCTCGCCAGACAGACAGAGAGAGACAGAGAGACAGAAAGCAAGAAATCACCCCCCAGAGGGGATGGCCACACCGCAATCCCTTCTCCTCCATTCTCCTCTCAGGATCTTGGGCATGCATGCACACGCACCTGGCGTGAGTTTTAAGCCACCGTGTCCGGGACACGAATCGCGGTCGACTACGTGGGAGTCCAGCGACATAGCCATTACACTAACTGCTGGTTCTTTCTAGGCCCTTTTTATTAACTTGAGCAAGTTTATGTATTTTCTTATGAACTCTCCACATTTCCTTCTCAACAAATCAACAGGTCAAAGAATTGACTGGGGTGACGTGATTTCTTAAAGACAAGGTATATTGTTTTTAAATCAATCCATTTTATCACATTCCATGAAAATAATTAAAGCACTTGGTATGAGCAACAGCGAAACCACAACAGGTAAATCACAATATATTTCCTGATCAAGATGATAGAAAAAAATTCAAGTTTACTCTATTTTCCACTTTGTGCTGGGTGGCTGAGTGCCTAATGACTGTCTATGGGCAGTGACTACCCTGAATGTCCTCAAATATACCCATCTTTTAGCAGGGGCTTGAAGCCTTGAAACTGTATTTCTCAGATTCTCCAGATACATATTTCTAAAAACGGCTTTTTTCCCCCTCCAATATGCTGTACTAGTTGAAAAGACAGAAACAAGAGACATTTTTTTTTTTAATCTGACAGTAAGAAAGAGGTGAATCTGCAGTGCCCTGTCCACACTTTCTTGTGAATCACTCTCTTGGTTGCTACTCTGATACACCCCAGAGTACTATGACTCCCAGCTGTTTCTGCAGCTCCTGACCCGGGCAAAATTAGCAACTTCAGATTTTTTTAATCTGTAATGGTGGACTGAAGAGCAAGTGTTGGCTTTCCAAAAAACTTCCATCTTCCAGACTTTCCAATGTTTAATAAGCACTAATTCCTTTCATTAAATCTTACTCTGATAGCTAAAGAGTTTTTGTTTCATTTTCTTAGTTCTCTGATGCACTGCAGATCTTCCTATTCACTTAGATTTGTATTATGGAAATATCATGGATTCATTTATATGGAACTGAACAGGACAACCATTCTCTGACATTCACTTATACGTCCTGGTACTTGGCAGACAATAAGCCATAGCAATCAGACACCACGATGTGCAACTTCCACTGCTACCCAGCTGGCTTGAATGGAAGACATAGCTCTTTGCTGCATTTTCATGACAAAGAGAGAGGGAACACATTAAAATTATAGCAGACTTATTTTAGAGGCTGGAGATACATGTTTAGATGATGTCTCTGATGCTGTTAAATATGAAATACTGGAAAAGTCCATGAGCTGTTTTTCCAATCTATAAAATAGAACACTGAGATCTTTTTCATCTTATAAAGTTCTATGTATCCTTACAAATTACATACTGTAGACATACACTCGAGCACAGAGAAGGAGCTCCTGCCATTACTAGGCAGACACGTAAAGTTCTCCAACAGATCTGGGGCAAACTGATCACAATTATTGTGGTTGAGCTCAACAGAATAACTGGCACCCTGGCTTGCTAAGGCTGTGTGGCAGCACCTCCCCTCTCCCTATCACATCCTCAGCTGAGACAGGAAGGTTTGGGTACAGAAAACCAGTGACTCTGCAGGGCTGTGTCTACACTGCTGGCACAGAGGTACAAGGCTGAGTCCCCCAGCTCCAAGGAGCTCATGTTCATTTCAGAGTGGTTGTCACTGAACTGCTCAGCTGAGAATCGGTCAGGGATGTTGCCTTTACCATACTCCATCTTCCCATAATAAGAAATGAGGAACTGAGGGCCCTGGTCTGGAGCCTGCTGGTACCAGAACACAGTGTCATGTCCAGGAAGGGGATAGCATTTCAGAGTGGCCTGTCCCCTCTTTTCTGTGATTAGGTATCTTGGAATCTGGGTGACTCCAACTTCCACTGAGCCTGTGGAGGAAACAGACAGAAGCTGAACTTCCAGCCCAAGAAATGTGATATTCAGCAGCAACCAAAGCCTGTGGACTCAGAGGACACCTTCTCTGTGCTCAGGACTCACCTGCTCCCAGGAGACAAAGGGCAGCACAGCAGAGGATCCTGGCGCCCCAGGCAGAGTCAGGCAGGACAGGGGCAGGCATGTCCCTGCTCAGGGTGCTGTGCTCCTGGGGTGACAGAAATGGAGTTTAGCTCCTCCCTTCCCTCTAGAGAACTGGCCTGTGATGTCACTGTCATGATGTGATGTCCCCATAGGCTCCCATAGGCACCCGCCGCCCTGGACAGGCTCAATGACCAAGACTTCCCTCTCTCTGTCCCACCTCCTCCAGGCAGGGGAGCTATCCGTGCTGAGCTAGGCAGGGCAGGTTTGGGGCAGACATAGTCCCCCACAGCTTCCCTAGGTTTCCTCTGAGGCCTCTTTGTGTACCCCTGACTTGGGTTATCCAGGCTACTCTGTGGTAGCCCTTCACACTCCTCATCAAATGTAGGCTCCAGAAAGGCCTCTACCCATGCAGGCTGCAGTTCAGGGCTCCCTGTCTGACAAACACAGGGGCTTATCAGGTGACATGACAAGACTGTGACTGCCCCCTCCTGTGCCACTACTGTCTCTGTCTAATGAGGTCACATCCTGGAACAGGAGCCAAACCAAGACTGTTTCTTAAACCCTCCGTTCCCTTCTCAATTAGAAGATTGCTCAGTGGATCCACAGTGCCCTCACATGGCCGGTTGTGCAGATTCCAGGATGCAGTGCTATTGGTTCTGTCCAAGAAGACATCTTTTTTGAGAGATTTTTGTGATAGGGCTTGAGCTCTTGCAGAGAGGCATAGAGAGACAGAAAGAAAAGTCTCAGATACTGGGATCCGCCAGGGCACAGCATAGAGATGGCTGATTTGAGGTTTTCAGCTTCAATCTCGTACTGTGTAGATGGTAATGAAGGAAGCACAAAGTAACCTTTTTTTTTTTTTTTTCCACAAGGAGGAATGGAAGTTCTAAATCTCATCAATTAGTTGTATAAGTAGGAAGTACCAGACAGTCATTAGATGCCACCTACCCTTGGAATGAGTAGGTCTGGGAGAGTGTTTTTCAACCAAAGGGCTGACAACTAAGTTCTATCAGTGCAAAAATTTTCTAAGTCAGGGAAATAAAGTGTTAGCCTTATGAAAAGGAAGTTGTCTTCTTATAGGAAAGAAATTCAAAAATTTCATGGAAATGACTATTACAAAAAAACTGCATCTATTTCAAAAATTTTGCATAAAAAATTAATCAATGTCAAAGCACCTGAACAGTTTCAAAAAAACACATATGCATGGTCAATAGGTATAGGAAAAGAAATGCTCAAAATCACTAACCATGAAATTAATAGTAAAATCCAGTGAGATTTCACCTCATACCTGGTGGAATGGTTCCAACATCAATAATGAAAGATGACAAGTGTTTGCTCAATAGTGGACAACGGGTATCCTGTTGGTGGTTATGTAAATTAGTACAGCCTTTCTGGAGACCAGAGATTTCTCAGAAAACTAAGACACAATGGCCCTCTACTCCAGCAGTCCCACCGCAGGGCATGTATCCACGGGGACTATTTTGAGGACATGTCTGCTCCTGTGTTTAACAACTGCAACGTTGTTCACAACAGCCTATGTATGGAATCAAATGAAGCACCCATTAATGGGTCAATGAACAAAGAAAATGTATATTCAAAATACCATTCAGCCTTTGGCAAAACAAAATTCCGTCATCGGCTACAACATGAATGAACTTTGAATTTATTAACCAGGTGAAAAAAGTGAGGCACAAAAAAGTCAAATACTGCATGACCTCCCTTATATGTGGAGCCTAAACAAGTCAAACTCACAGAAAGAGAGAGCAGAATGGCAGTTACCCAGTCTGGGATGGAGTGGAATGGGGAACAGGGTATTCTTGGCAAGGAGTAGAAAGTTTTAGGTAGACAGAAGGACTATTTTTGAGAACTATTGCCCGGCACGATGGCTATAATCAATAATTAACATGTTGCATATTACAAAATGCAAGCATCCTAGAGTTTGGATTTTTTTTTACATATTCAACGTGTTAATCTCTTCCTTTGTAATGTCTAATCAGCTATTAATTCCATCTAGCGTATTTTTCAGCATACACATTGCAATTGTTATTTTTTATTTTGTAAAACTATCCAAATCAAGAAATTTGATTTAATATCTTTTTTCTTTCTTTAAGAATTACTTTGTTTAACTTTACTTATTTTAATTTGACTAGAGAGGGACAGAGTGAGAGAGAGAGAGAAAGCGAGAAACCAAGCCACCAGGTCCAGGACTCAAACTGCAGTCGGACGTGTGGGAGTCCAGCACCCTTAACCAACACAACAACTGCTAGCCCCTTGATCTCCTTTTTAATTTATATTTTTATATATTTCCACATCTACATAAATTTGGCACATGAAATGGACTACAATTGTAATAACAGTTTTAATATTTGTCTATCAATTGGTCTTTTTGGAGTTGGATTTAATTGATTGATATCTTCCTAGTATAGGTTATATTTTCCCACTTCTTTGCATAGAGAAGGCCAGGTAGTCTTGATTAGAGGCCAAATAGTCTCTATTTTTACTTTTGGGCGGTGGATATCACAGTATTTCTATCAATATTCTTAGTTTTGTTTTGTGATGCACTTACATTAGTTGGAAGTAATTTCTATGAGACATTTATTTTTCTTGAAAAATTTGGCAAATTGACAATAAAATATGTGAGATTTCAAAAGGTTTATGAAAAAGAAAAATTAAAGTGTAAGTTTATATTGGTGCAAAAATATTTTAAAACCATTCTTGGATATTTTCACTATACAGTTTCTATGAAATTTTGAAGATCTTTCATAAACATGTAAAATAAAGTATCAAGAGTGGTCAAGAAGTCTTGATAAAAAGAAACAAAGTGGAATCAGCAGGTGGCATGGTAGTTAAGATGCCGGACTTTCAAATGATTGACTGCAGTTTGAGTCTTGGACTCGGTAGCTTGAAACTTAAATTGGGCAGATGTACATGCTTGCCTAAAATTCCAGGAGGAGAATAGGGGTGAAGGGGGTGATTTCTCCCTTTCTCTCTCTGTTTCCTGTGTGTATACACAACTTACAGCAAAAATCTCTCAAAAAAATAATAAGGAAGAAACCTTGAAGAATCAGACTACCAGATACTAAGAATTCTTATAACGCCATAGTAAACAAGACAGTGAGCTATTAGTGAAAGAACTGACAAAAATATCAATGTAACATAACAGATCTAAGAAAATTAACTCTTACATACACAATAACTGATTTATAACAGAAGTAAAATTATAAGTAGTGAGGAAAGCATTATTCTTTAATAAATAGAATTATGTATACTGAACAACCATATGGGAAAACATAACTTGACCCATTGTCATTTTGCATACAAAGATTTAATTTCAGTTGTATTAGAGATCTAAGTGTGATAGTTTGAAAATACAACCATTTTAGAAAGAAACATAAGAAAACGTGATCATTTTGAAGTAGACAAAGATTTGCTAAAATGGTCAACGAAAGAAAAAATGCCTATAAAAAAGAGGAAAAGTGGAATGCTTGTGGCTTATCAAAACACACCATTAAGAGATTGAAAATCAGGAAGGGCACATGAGTGTATATGCCAAAAATCCCAAGGTGAGACTGGAGATGATGAGATTGCAGCCTCACCATCCCACCCACCCATGTAAGGGTTGATTTCTCCTTTTCCCTCTCTCTTCCTTACTTCTTCTCTCTCTGTCTCTCTCTGGGTAGCATTGCACCTTGTAGCTAAAAACAAAACAAAAACAAAAATGTAAAAAACTAACCAACAGAGACAGAGAGACAACCAAAACCAAAATCCTTATGTACTTCTGGTGAGAGTGTAAATTGGTACAACTTTTGAAACCTCATAGAATCCCACATAACAAATAAAACCATTATTCAGATGGGGTTCTATGAAATTAACCTAAAACTCAGTTTCTATTTTTACAAAACGTTATACTGAGACCGACAGTCTCAGTGTTCCTACTTCTTCGCCCGCTTTCCGGCCACCCTTTGTTTCTGGAAACCCAGGCTACTACGGCGGCTATGGTAGTGCTGCTGGCTGCGCAGCGCAGAACAGTCAGGACAAAAAATAACATCCAAAGGTATTTTGGCACCAACAGTGTTATCTATAGCAAGAAAGATGAGCAGTCTGTTCCAACTGATGAAATTTCCAGAAAGATTTTAGAGAGCCAAGACAATGTCAAAGAAAATACAAAAAAAGACTTGTTAGATATTATTAAGAGCATGAAATTGAATTAAGTACAGTAAATGTACAAGCAACAAAGCCACCTAACAGAAGACCACTTGCAAATTTGGAGGCTACAATTGGCAAGCTTCAGAAAACTACAGAAGATACACCAAAGAAGAGAAAAGAGCAGCTGAGTCCTGAGTTGGTCCCTCCCTTTAGACAAGCAGAGGACCACATCAGAACTGCTCAGGCAGCTCCGGCAGCGTGAGGAAGATGTAAGGGCACAGGTAGAAGGAAAGAGACCTAAAATTAGTTTCAGGAACATAGTATCAGATATGAAAATTGCCATATCTGCAACACCTAGAGTTAGTACAAGACCAGGGCATCAGATTCAGTTTGATGAAGGACTGGACAGTGACCTTGGTCAGGAGAAGACAGCTAATCTTAGAAAACATCTTAGGAGAAATATATTCAAGGGGAAGAGACTTAATATTTTTGACACTAAGGAAGTTACTGAAGAAGCACCTACACCAGAGATATCACCTTTGCTTTGGGATGTGGAATTTGCTAAGCAGGTGGCCAGAGTCAGTCAACAGTCTTTTCAGAATGGGTTTGAGGAGATGATCCGGTGGACAAAAGAAGGGAAAATGTGGGAGTTCCCAATTAACAATAAAGCAGGTTTTGATGACGATGGTTCAGAATTTCATGAACACTTATTTCTGGATAAATACCTAGAGAATTTTCCAAAACAAGAACCAATTCGTCACTTCATGGAGCTAGTCACTTGTGGCCTTTCCAAAAACCAGTATCTAAGTGTTAAATAGAAGGTTGAGCACATAGAGTGATTTAGGAATTATTTTAATGAGAAAAAGGACATTCTAAAGGAAAATGACATACAGTTTAATTGAAGACCATGGAAATTTTTATTTCAAATTGCTGGCAATGAAAATAAAATAATTTTGCTAGTTCTCCTAATAAAAAATAAAAAAAGAAAGAAAAGAAAGAAATGAGAAAGTTATACTGAGATGACAGAGAATTAAACAGAGATTGCAGAAATAAAAGATCACTAGACGAACATATGTTAATGCCCCACACTATGTGTGAGAGTTAATTTTAAAAATGGAATTTGATGGCATTCTTACTAAGAATTCTATATTTCAAATGGCCTTCACATTGTTTTGTTCTAGTTGGATCATTTCTTGGAATAGGATAGGTCTGAACTAGTGGTATTTAGTAATAGGAATATATTGCAAATTTGCTGAAAATTTGTAGTGTTCTAAGAAAATGTTTACTTCAACAATAACCCAAAGACTATGATGTTTAGTCTCAGTTGTAGAATCCTAAACTGAATATTAGCAATCCCAGAAATCCATAAGCCAAAGTTATTGCTACCCAGTGTTACCTGCTCTCATATTCCAAAGGTTATTTCCTGACCTCCTGTCAGAGGGGCACCTGGAGTCTCAAATGCATTTCTGCCCTTGATGAGGGAAGACAAGGGCACCTCCTTGGTGAGAGCTTCCGAGCTCTGTGGGGAGAGCTGAGTACAGGAGCTCTGTGTTCAGGAAGGAGGGGACAGTGCCCCACTGTGGCGAAGCTGCTGGCACAGAGACACAGGGCCCAGTCCCCTGGCTCTGCGGGCTGGATCCTCAGAAATGAGAATAAGCCCTCAGGCCTCTCAGCAGAGAAGCGATCACTGGGCAGCTCTGATCTGTCTGGTACAAATTCATTCTGGAAATAAAGCAAAAATTCTGGGCCTTTCCACAGGATCTGTTGGTATCAGTAAAAGTGGTTGTGGCCTGTTTGGAACACAGCTTAAGAGTGACATTCTTTCCCTTTACTGTGACTCTAACCTAGGTACTGGTACACCCCAACATCTGTATGATCTGTGGAGACAGAAGTTGGGAACACAATGAAGAAAAATATTGTGTCACCACACACGTGTACACAGAAACACACACCCTTCCTCCCAATATGTACTCGCACATTTAACCTGCTTGGTGCTCTGAGGACTCATATGTCCCTAAGAGACAGAGGGCCACCCAGCAGAGGAGCCCGGTGACCATGGCAAGTCAAGGCAGTAGGTCAGCATCCTTGTGAGCAGGAGCAGAGGACATGGGAGGTCCCTTACCCTACATGGCAGTTAGTACAATGTTATCACTGTTTCTACACAGGCACGCAATCCTAGAAACCAATTGTTATAAAGTTAGTCACACTTAGAGGCTGGTTTCACGTATTCAGCCTGTTGCTAGTTCAAGCAAATGTCTCACTCTCAGCCTGTGAAGCTGTTGGTTGTAGTGCCCACTACCTCTCTACATTGATCCTCTAATGCTGTGCTGGAAGATTCAACTTAAATTTTCCAAAGGCAACTCAAATTTGAGGTAGCGATGAGTGACCTTTCCAGCCATGAGTATTCTTATTGCACATTTCTCTTTTTTACAGATTTTCCATCCCCCAAGTCTCAAGAACCCAGACAAGGTGGAAGCTAGGGTTTTTATCCCCAAAGTACATTGAACTAACTGACATGTTCCTATATTCATGGATAAAATCATTTTCTGAGCACAGAAGTGGAAGATTTTGTACTCTCTGAAGGCTCCTTGTTTTAATCCTCACGATGCACCTGTACTGAATGAAGCCTTCACCATGCTGC
Organism: Tupaia tana; assembly: GCA_026018925.1. Lineage (NCBI taxonomy): Eukaryota > Metazoa > Chordata > Mammalia > Scandentia > Tupaiidae > Tupaia > Tupaia tana. The sequence goes on from JAKSZU010000003.1 coordinate 13,074,029, forward strand.
CTGCACCTCCAGGTCATCAATGTCACAAATGTGAGGTCTGGCATCCTACCTAAGAAGGGTTGAGAACTTTATTATCTCAGAAAATACCAGCATAAATATTGTAGTAATAAATGTAAAATTGAACAGATCTTCTGCAATTAAAAAAAATCACACATATACAATTAAATGACAGTGGCTAATACATAGGTATTTTTTCTTTCGATGTGCCATTAATCTCAAAACACACATCTTTCCATTGTCTGAGTAGTGACCTGGTTTTGATATTTTTTTAGGACATTATCATAGATAATGTATTTAATTGGTGTAAGACAATTTCGGCTTGTCCAATATCTACTCATATTTAGGAGGCTCACTCCTTTGAAAACCTTCCAGTGTGTAATTTAACATTCAGTACTCATTGTTTCAGTTTGCAGTTTTCTGACTCTGAATTAGAGTGAGAACCTAATCCCATATTTAGCGGGTAATTTATGATCACTCTTCTGTAAGCTGCCTAGTTAGTCTAAGCACTGCCATTTTATTAGGTTTTACTTTTCTTATTGTGTAATAAAAATTCATTACTCATTTGAGATTATAACTCTTTTAGATAGGACAGCTGTGATGCAAAAAAAAAAAAAAAAAAAAAAAACGAAATAACACAAAACAAATTCTAAAATCTCAGTGGCACAGCTCTGAGTCTTACCTCCCATAACCATAAGCCCAGTGTGGCATGAGCAGCCTTCTTCAGTGCCGTCCACCATTTAGGACCTGCCTTCCTGGCACAATTAAGCAATCTGTGGTGTGTAGCTCCCTGGATTCCCAAGGCATGGCAAAGAGAGTTGCAGGAGGTCCATGCAGAAGAGAGTTGACACAGCATGCTTACGACTGCCTTGCTCAGAACATCCTTCCACGTCTGGACTTGGCTGTGATCTGGGAATGAAGGTAGTAACTAGTTCCCTACATATACTAAGTTTCCTAACTGAGGAGGATGCTCAGTGTCGAGAGAATGAGAACATATAGTATAAAGCTGAATGCCAGATTTCCAATTCTAGAGTCTGGAATTTGGTGTACGTCAGTTTGCCTGCATGAACAGCTTCCAGTATAACCTCTTGAGCTCTGGAATTTTTTTTTTCCAATTTGCCAGAGGGAGCATGTACTAGGCAAATGGAAATACAGAGAGAGAAAGAGGAAAAGTGAGAAAGCACATCCCCCCCAGCATGGAGAATAGCCACACCATAATCCCTTATCTTCCATTTCTAACTCTTCGTAGATTATGGACATGCACACACATGTGCCCAGCATATTTGTTCAAGCCACTTACTCTCAGACTCATGGAGTCAGCCATGTGGGATACAGCAACCTTAACACCATACCACTAACTGGCCCTGAGCTCTGAATCTTTAAAGGATCTTATGATAGACACTTTGCAGACATGTCACAGAACTTTTGCTTTTTGGTATAAAGTAAGCTCTGTGTGTCCCCTTCTGGAAAGAAAGAAGCAGAAAGAAGTCTGCATGTGGATTTCTCAAGTTGCCATCTGTGTTGTATCCCCTCTGAGATATTATTAACTAATTGTTACCTCATATTGATAAATCTTAGCCACCAGTACAATTATATCTGTATCCCATGAATCCTTCCAGGTAATGTACAAAACTGTGAATATACTGGGGGTGTTGCTCCATAGAATAAGGCAGCCAGGAACAGAGAAAAGAGGAATGAAGGTTGATGCTTTGAGTTGAATAGTAGGAGGCATTATGGGAAAGGGAAGATACCAAAGTACAGGAGCATACAGGGGAGGGAAGAATGTGGTGGTTTCGAGGGTACAAGTCAGATCTCAGTGTGAGTCATTCAAACCTGAAATAAACACCTTTATTTACTCTTGACCGATAAATCATATCCCAGTCAAAAGGACATAGACTCAAGAGAGGCAAAGGGGAGATTTACGGAGTCCAAATGGAAAGGCCTGTGGCTGAGACTTCCCAAGCCCAGGAAGGTTTTCCCACCTATTTGCAGAACTCACTGAGCACAGGAGACCATCAGCTTCAATGAAAAGAAGTTCATTGTTCATGGCTGGGTCAGGGCAGCAATGAGCGCTTTCCAGCTCAGGACTTGGACTGTTTGAGGTAAAGAATGTGGATTCCACAGTTCTCAAGACTGCTCTAAAACAAAGTATGATCTACTGATAGTGTTAGCATTCTTTTTTTTTTTTTAAAAAAAAGTATTTATCTAATTTTATTTCTTTTTTAATACACTTACTATACATCACTACAACCTGTAAAATGAATTTACCCAACATGAACACACTTCATACCAGTCCAGTTAAAGATACCATATACTTTATCATCAACAGATAATCACCTATTTCTGTGCAGTTTTAGCATTCTTTTTCTAATTTTTATTTTTTAAAATTTTATTTCAAGTTATTTTATACATTCAGTCATTATTTAGCTTGCAAAGTGAATATTCCAACATGTGTGCATTTCTCCCCAGTCCAGTTGATAATACTATAAAGTTATCTTAGCATTCTTAACAGTAGTCTAACTTTCTTTTTAAAGTATCTTAAAAGTATCGTCTTATAGAAAGTAAAAGAAAATATCTTTTTGGCTTACTTTTTAATTAATTATTATTGAGTCATCACAAATGTCAGCTAAAGATGTATTTTTCCTCTCTACAATATGAGAGAATTTCAGAAGGAAGATGAGAAAGCTAAGTGTGCTGGGTGACCTCCACTCAGGCTGAGTGGCACAGGAATGGACCTCAGTGCTCAGAGTCATGTTGTCCATGCTTCAAGGCCCCCAGTCTAGCATTGTTTCTGTGACTGCCATGTGGGTCTTCTTGCCTGGATGGGCCCAGGCCATCATGAGCACAGACAAACCGTGGACTTCCCAATGACACTTTGTGTGCAGGGAAGAGGCAGCTGTACAGCACTGTGTAGTCACTGCTAGCACAGAAGTACACAGATGTCTGCGAGGGGGTGGGCGACTCCAGAGTGAGGGGGAAATCCTCTGTGTTTGCTCTAGTTACTCTGTACCCATCGGGGATGTCTCCTTTGGTGGTGCTGTTAACATCTAATGAGTAATGGATCAGCCTCAGTCCATGTCCCAGGTCTTGTCGATACCAGTACATATAGTAATGATTGTCATTCTGGTGGCACCTCAGAGTCACATTCTGTCCCTTCACTGTGACCTTGTGCCTTGGGCTCTGGGTGATTCCAGCATCCACAGGTCCTGCAATAGAGAGCGACATGATCTGATGATGTCTCCTCAGCATAAAGGCTTCTAGGAGGTCTTAAGCTCCCATGTAACCAGTACTCACCTGCCCATAGGAGACAAATGACCACACAGAAGAGGAGCCTGACACCCATTTCAGGTCCAGGGCAGAGCCCTCTGTGTCCCTTTCCTTTTGGGGAATATAAAACGTGGGCTCTCAGTGACTGTCTCTCTGTTCAGGCCAAGTGGGCACACAGGATATCACAGAAGACACCAGGGGAAAAGCAGCAAGACCCCTGTGTGTGCTCGAGGCGGCAGGATCAGCATGGGGTGAGTGTGACCCTGTGCGTAAGTGCACTACAGCTGAGGCTGAAATCAGACGTGGGCCACGGGGAGGTGATAGGAGGCACTAGATGCTGCTTTGATGATCTCTTTTCAAATCAAACTTCACCTCCTCCCTGCTCTTGTTGGTGATTGCCAATGGCTCTGAAGCTACAGAATTCTGGGGTTTCTACTGTTTCTTATGTATCAGATTTGGTATCAAACAGGAAGTGTTGTCATGGGAACATTTTCCTATTCATTAAGAGACAATTTTTTGTTACTATCACATAATGAATTATGAGACTTCTGTATTTGCATTTCAGATGGTTCTGTGTGGAATACAGGTGAATCGAGCAAAAATAATCAGTGTTTACCTTTGATCCCAGAACTGCACAGAGTAAATAATGTGATAGACTAGGGGTTTGTTTGAGAGTTAATAGGGAACTAGAATTTCTGGAACCTCTACTGTGCTGTGTGTTAGAACCATTGCTTCATTCATATCTATAAAATCCCCACACAAAATGCCTGTTACTGATCTCAGTTTACAAATGAAAAAATCAGCAAACGTTTTTGAAGTCCTGAGCCCACAGTGTCAGAATGCGGACCAACTGTCTCCTCATGTGTGGACAGCATCAACCCTCGCTGGAGAAAGGTTCTGTCTAAATAATGCGCCATCGTCTCTGAAAGGGAGACATTTGGATCAATGTTCCCTATTTGTTGTCCTTATGGGCTTTAGCAAATCATCTAAACCTTCAATAGTTTGTGTTTCTCATCTGCAGTATGTTGTTAAATCATTGTCTTTCATAGGGTTTTGAAGAGATTAATTTAAAAATGTGTACTTAAGTAGATGGCCTTGATACAATGAACACTACATCAGGAAATTGTTTCCTAAGTTCACACAAAAGGAGTAGCATTAAAGTACTCTGTGCTTGTCAGTAAACATCTACAAAAGGTCATGTCATAATCTGATAGCAAAGTGCTGGTTAATCTAATGTCACCCCTCCCCCCAGTCCACTTACTCTCCTCCCTGCCCTTGTGCTGTGCTCCAGGAGCCTGGTAGCCACAGATGTGGTTATCCAGACTTGCAGACGGGTCTGCTAATGAGAAGCATGACCTGAAGTTTAAGGAGTAGTGAAGGGAATCCAGAGCATTTGGGACTCCTCTTTCTATCGCCCGCACTTCCAGTTGGGTCGAGTAGCTCCCTCTGGTCACGCTGTCCCCATACCTCCCGTGAGCTCCTGTACTGCAGCACCTCCCCCACCTCCCCCAGGCTCAGCAGTTGCACTGACTTCCCACCGCCCTGGTCTCTTCAACACTAGTCCTTCCCCAGAATCTTGGGTCTCTTCACGCTCTCCATGCCTACACACACAGTCTTTTGATTAAACTCTTTTCTGTTCAACTCTTCTGAGTATGCCAGCATTCTCCATCAGGAAACTGATTGATTTAATTGGTTTTCATAAGTTGCAAATTCATGTAAGACTATTTGGGACTATCTCATATTAGGAGAGTTTAGAGTTTTTGAAAATCTCTTACATGTTAGAAAGAGACAAGCAGAAATGCACAATGGAGTCTCTGGACTCAGTCTACCCAGTCTCAGCTGACCCTGGTCATCAACACACATGATCACCCAGCATGATCAGTAAGGTTCTGGGATGTGAAGCCATGACCTCTGTCATGTGGATTAAGTTGCATTACCACTGTGTCAACACCTAACCCTGGACTTAAGACTTGTTTATTTTTTGGAGCAGAAGTTAAGTTTATTAGAGTCAGGGAAGAGTACCCAGATTGAGACCTATGCAGGTTTGTGCCTCATGGCAGGGAGGGTCGCCTTTTGTTTTTAATTTTTTTATTTTATTTCTTTTTTTATATTTAATTTTATGGTTTTTTTACATTTTTTCCCACATTTTATTGATTCACAAAATACCTTAAACTAAAACTATGGACAAAGCTAGAATCTAGTTACAAGTGCACTGTAATTTTCTTCTGAAACATTTTAAATTAATTAATTTACATTTATTTTCTGAGCATTGTCACAGCATACAAAATGTGATTTCCCATCCAAAATATACTGCATAGTGGCTTAATCATACATGTTGCTGTCATTAATTTTCCATTTCTAGTTTCATATATATACATGTATATGTATATATTTTCAAGAATTTATTTATTTATTTATTTATATACATTCAATCACATTGTTTTGCTTACAAAGTGAACATTTCAATATGTGAACATTTCTCCCCAGTCCAGTTGGTCAAAATATCTTCAACAGATAACACCACACCTCCCCATCCCATCAATGCTCTGCCTCTGTATCCCTCCTCCAAATGTCCTTCCTTTTACCCCTATTTCTCACCCTCTGCCATTTCCCACCCTCCTCCCACACTATCTTAGGTGTCTACAGTTGTTTTCCATTCCTCTTTTTCCCCCACATTTTATTGATTCACAAAATTTCTTAAGTAACCTAACTACTTTCAATAGCAAGTTTAGCTGGTATGTACATATCAGTGAATATATGTCTGACTTTAGGTGTGAAACTATGAGTAGAATGAATATACTATAAGGTAACACCTAGCTGATGCTATAAAGCTTACTATGGTCATTAAAAAGGTATTTTTTAATATATTTTTAATTTCAAGAAAAGCTGTTTTAGCTTTAATAAATCAAAGAAATACTAAGGAACTTTACTTAAAGCCAGGAAACAAGTTAGGATTCTGTTCAAATTTGAGGGTCTCCTTTTAACGTTTTGATTGTAGGGGGAGGTAATGTAAACTCTGCAAACTCAAGTTCAGATTAGGAGGGGCGTGGTTGTTTCTCAGGAAAGTAAGGAGTTTATCACCTGTAGGTGATTGCTGGACATGGAGCCAGAGTGGGGTCCAAAACGTTTACTTCCTGTGTTGTATAGCCTCGTCTTGGGGGTTTATCCTTATTCCTTTTTATTAACTTAAGCAGGCTTACTTATTTTCTTACGAACTCTCCACATGTCCTTCTTGACAAATCAGCAGGTCAAATCTTTGACTGGGATGACATGACTTCTTAAAGTAGTTAAGGAGAAAAATAGGAAAGACATTTATGGGACACAGAAATGGATTATTATCTGCTGATGATAATGTATATGTATCCTCAACTGGAGTGCTCTGAAGTGTATTCATATGAAGTAAATTTACTTTATAAGCTAACTGAAGTATAGTGATTAAATGCATAAAATAAATTACAAAAAAATTTTAAAGGGATGGCATTTTTTAAATTTTTAATTTTTTTCATGATTTTTCATACATTAAATTTCGTATATCATTTAGATTGTGAAGAGACTTTACTCAGCATGATTTACATCTCAGTCTAGCCCAGTTGAGACTATTATGCACATCCTCATCATTAGATAATAAACTTTATCTGTGTCAATCTCCTTTAGCTGCTTTCATGAAGATTATTATTATATTTTTTTAGAGGTTTTTGCTATAGGGCACATGTGCTCACCAGACAGAGAGAGACAGAGAGACAGAAAGCGAGAAATCACCCCCCAGGGGGGATGGCCACGCCGCAATTCCTTCTCCTCCATTCTCCTCTCTGGATGTTGGGCATGCATGCACACGTACCCAGCGTGAGTTTCAAGCCACTGGGTCTGGGACACGAACCACAGTCGACTATGTGGGAGTCCAGCGATATAGCCATTACGCTAACTGCTGGTCCCCATGAAGATTATTAAAGCACTTGGTATTCCAGAAATACCTGTGGGATAAGTTAACAAATGAGCAATAGTTGAACTACTACAGCTAAATCACAATATATTTTCATGATCAAGATAATAGAATACCTCCAGGCTTACTCTATTTTTCATTGCGTACTGTGTAGCTAAGTGTACTAATGATCGTCTACGGGCATTGACTAGCCTGAATGTCCTCCAATATACCCATTTTTTAGCAGGGGCTAGAAGCCTTGAAACTACATTTCTCAGGTTCTCCTGATAGTATGTTTCTAAAAACAGCTTTTTTTTTTCTTCCAGTAAGCTATACAAGTGGAAAAGATAGAAAGAGAATTATTATTATTTTATCTGACAGCAGCAGAGAGGTGAATCTGCAGTGCCCTGTCCACACTTTCTTGTGAATCACCCTGTTGGTGGCTGTTCTGCTACACCCAGGGTACTATGACTCTTAGCAGTTTTTGCAAAATTATCAACTTCGGATGCTTTTAACTCTAACGGTGCACTTAAGAGCAAGTTTTAGCTTTCCAAATAACCTCACTCCCTCAGACCTAACAATGTTTAATAAGCACTATTTCCCCACTTTAAATCTTATTCTGATACCGAAGCATTTCTATTTCATTTTCTAATTCCTCTGATAGTCTGGGAATCCCCCTATTCACTTAGATTTTGTATTATGGAAACACCATGGCCTCTTTTATATGGAACTGAGAAAGGACAACCATTTCTGACATCAACTTACATGTCCTGATACTTGTCAGAGATTAAGTTATGGCGACCAGAAGTGCGACTCCCGCTGCTACCCAGCTGGTCTTAAATGCAAGACACAGAGCTTCGCTGCATTTCATGACAAAGACAAAGGGAACACATTAAAATTGTAGCAGACTTATTTTAGAGACTGGAGATTTAGGTTTAGATGATGGTTCTGATGCTGTTAAACATGAAATAATGGAGAAGTCCACTAGCTATTTTTCTTTCCTTTTATCTTTCTTTTTTTTTTAAGAGGTTTTTGTCTTAGGGTGTGTGCACTCATGAGAGAGAGAGAGAGAGACAGGAGGGAACAATAGTAAGAAAAGTGAGAAATCATCCCCAGGGGGATGACTACGCCACATTCCTTTTCCTCCATTCTCCTCCAAGGATCTTGGGCACGCTCACACTCATGCCCACCATGATTTTCAAGCCATCAGATCCAGGACACTAACTTCCTTTGACCATGTGGGAATCCAGCAACGTAATCATTGTCATCTGCTGGTCCCATGAGGTATTTCTCTAATTTGTAAATAGGACACTTTGATCTTCCTCTTTATAAAATGGATAAAATTATATCTATCCTTGCAAATTACATAGTGTAGACCCACACTCTAGCACAGAAAAGGAGCTCTTGCCATTCACTAGGCAGACATGTAAAGATGTCCAGCAGGCCTGGGGCCAGAATGATCATGAGTGTTCTTATTGAGCACACTCTAGTGAGGAATGTTAGAAAAGAACTGGCATCTCAGGCTTGCTAAGGCTGTGTGGCAGCGCCACCTCTCTCCCTTGTCACATCCTCAGCTGGGACAGGAAGGTTTGGGTACAGAAAACCAGAGACTCTGCAAGGCTGTGTCTACACTGCTGGCACAGAGGTACCAGGCGGAGTCCTCCAGCTCCAAGGAGCTCATGTTCATTTCAGAGTGGTTGTCACTGAAGTGCTCAGCCGAGAATCGATCGGGGATGATGCCCTTTGCATACTGCCTCTCCTTATAATATGAACTGAGGAACTGGAGACTCTGGTGGTGTGGAGCCTGCTGGTAGTACACATAGCTGTGTCCTGGGACAGGAAAGCATTTGAGAATGGCCTGTCCCCTCTTTGCTGTGATTAGGTATCTTGGGGTCTGGATGACTCCAACATCTACTGATCCTGTGGGGGAAACACATAAAAGCTGAACCCTCAGCCCAGAGGAGAGTGATATTCTGCCACCAAAGCCTGTGGATTGACAGGACACCCCCTCTGTGCTCAGGACTCACCTGCTCCCAGGAGACAAAGGGCAGCCCAGCAGAGGATCCTGGTGCCCCAGGCAGAGTCAGGCAGGACAGGGGCAGGCATGTCCCTGCTCAGGGTGCTGGGCTCCTGGGGTGGCGGAGCAGGAGTTTAGCTCCTCCTTTTCTCTGGAGGGTTGACCTGTGATGTCACTGTTGTGATGTGACTGTCCCTGTAGGGTCCCATAGGCACCTGCAGCCCTGCATGTTCTCAGTGAGTCAGGTCTTTCCTCACTCTGTCCTGCCTCCTACAGGCAGAGGGGCTGGCATTGCTGAGCTAGGCAGGGCAGATGGGGCAGATATGGTCCCCCACAGCTTCCCTGGGTTTTCTCTGAGGCAGGTGCCCCTGTGTGCACCCTGAGCTCAGGTTATCCAGGCCACCCCACAGAAGCCCCTTCCCACATCTCATTACATATAGGCTCCAGAGAGGGCTCTGCCCATCCAGGCTGCAGTTCGGGGCTCCTTGCCTGACAAACACATGGACTTATGTGGTACATGAAAAGGCTATGATTGCCCCCCTCTTGTGCCACCACTCCCTCTGGTTCATCAGGTGATGACCCTGGTATAGGACCCGAGCCAAGACTGTGCCCCTTAAGCCCTCCCTCTCTCAGACAGAGCTATCAGTGGGTTGCTCAGTGGACCCACAGTGCCCTCACATGGCCAGCCGTGCAGCCTCTGGGATGCAGCCTTATTGTTGCCATCCACAAAGGCATTTCCTATTAATACACTTGATATTGGGACCTGCGAGGACACAACACAGAGCTAGCTGATTTGAGGTTTTCAGCCTAAATATCATATTTTGTATATGATAATAAGGGAGGCACAAGCAACGTTTTTGTTTTCTACAAGGAGGAATAAAGGTTCTAAATCTCCTCAATCAGTTGTGTAAGAGGGAAGTACCAGCCAGTCATTAGATGCCAGTTGCCTTAGGAATGAGTAGGTCTGGGAGAGAGTGCTTTTCAACCAAGGGTAATTCCTGCAAAGGGCCAACAATAAAATTCGGTCAGTGCAAACATTTTCTAAGTTGGCGAAATAAAATGTTAGTCTTATGAAAAATAAATCACCTACTTATAGAAAGAAATTCATAAATTTCATTGGAAATGACTATTATTAAAAAAAACTACATGGATTTAAAAAGTTTGCATAAAAACAAGAAAAGTCTTTGTTTAATTAATGCCAAAGCACCTGAACAGACGTTTATCAAAAAAAAAAAGACATATAGATGGCCAACAGGTATATATATGAAATTCTCAGAATCACCACCAGGAAATTAGTAATAAAATCCCAGTGAGATATCACCTTATACCTGGTGGAATGCTTTCTAACGTAAATAATGGAAGATAACAAGAGCAGAATTGGCTCGGAAGTGGACAAAGGGTACCCTGGCACACGGATGATGGTTATGTAAATTAGTACAGGCTTTATGGAGAACAGAGATTTCTCAAAAAACTGAAACACAATGACCCTCTGCAACAGCAGTCCCACTGCAGAGCATGTATCCACAGGGACTATTTTGAGGCCGGGTCTTTGCTCCTGTGTTCACTGCAATGTTGTTTACAGCAGCCTGTATATGGAATCAAATCAAGTATCCATCAATGAACAAAGAAAATGTATGTACACAATGGAATACCATTCAGCCTTTGGAAAAACAAAATTCTGTCATTTGCAACAGCATGAATGAACCTCAAATTTCTTAACCAAGTGAAAAAAAGTGAGGCACAAAAAAAAAAAAAATACTGCATGACCTCCCTTAAACATAGAGCCTGAACAAGTCAAAAATTTGGCAAACAGATTAGAAAATAGATGAGACTTCAAAAGGTTTATGAAAAACTGGAATTAAAATTTAAGATTTTTTGGTAAAAAAAATAGTTTAAAACCATGCATGCTTTTTTTTTCATTATATACAGTTTCTGTGAAGTTTAGAAAATCTTTCATAAATATACAAAATAAAGTGTCAAAAGTGTTCAAGAAGTCTTGATAAAAGGAACGAACTGGAGGCAACTTGTGGTTTAGTGGTTAAGGCACTAATACCCACATGGCCACTCACAGTTCTAGTCCTGGACCCAGTGGCTTGAAACTCATGCCGGGTGCATGTGCATGCATGTCCAAAATTCCAAGAAGGAAAGAGAGTAGTAGGGAACATGGCATGGTCATCCCCCCTGGGGTGGGTGTGAGTTCTCTCTTTCCGCCTCTCTCTGTGTCTCCAGTAAGTACACACACCCTACAGAAAAAAATCTCTCTTTAAAAATAATAAAAAGGAACAAACCTTGAAGAGTCGGACAACCAGATATTGAGAACTTTTATAAAACCATAGTACAGGGATCAACAGTTAGTGTAATGGCTATGTCACTAGACTCCCATGTAGTCAACTGTGGTTTAAGTCCTGAACCTGGTGGCTTAAACTCACGCCAGGCGCATGTGCATGCGTGCCCAAGATCCCGAGAGGAGAATGGGGGAGAAGGGATTGCGGCATGGCCATCCCCCCTTGGGGGTGATTTCTCACTTTCTGTCTCTGTGTCTCTCTGGCAAGCACACATGCCCTATAGCAAAAACCTTAAAAAAAAAAAAAAACCATAGTATGTAAGACAGTGAGTTATTAGTGAAAAAAAATGACTAAAATATCAATTTAACAGGATAGAGATCCAAGAAAACTGACTCTTACATGCTCAATAACTGATTTTCAACAAAAGTGAAATTGTAAGTAGTGAGGAAATATTATCCTTTAATAACTAGTATTATGTATTTGAATAACTATGTGGGAAAATATGACTGTACCCATTGTCATATTACATACAAAGAATTATTTCCAGTTTTATTACAGATCGAAATGTGATGGGTTGAAAATACAAGCATTTTAGAAAGAAACATAAAATGTGATCATTTTGAAGTAGGCAAAGATTTGCTAAAATGGTCAACAAAAGAAAAAATGCCAGTAAAAAAGAAGAAAAGTGGAATGTTTGTGGCTTATGAAAAGACATCACTAACAGAATGAATATCATTCTGGGCATGTGTTGTATGGCAAAAATGCTAACAGGAGATTTGAGGGGATGGGATTGTGGCATATCCATGCCCCCACACCCACCTAGGGATTGATTTCTCATTTCCCTTCTCTCTATCTTTTTCTCTCTGTGTCTCACTCTGGATAGCACATACTCCCTATAGCAAAAAAATGAAAAAAATAGTAAAAACTAACCTGCAGAGAGAGAGAGTCAACCAAAACTAAAAACCTCATATATTTCTTTGTGAGAATGTAAATTGGTACAACCTTTGAAACCTCAAAGAATTCTACACAACAAATAAAATGATTATTCTGGTGGGGTTCTATGAAATTAAGCTAAACTTCAGTTTCTATTTTTAGAAAAAGTTACACTGAGAAAAAAGAGAAATAAACACAGACTGCAGAAATAAAAGATCACTATATGGACACATGTTAGTGTCTAATACTGTGTGTGAGAGTCAATTTTGAAAATTGACTTTTGATGTCCGTTCTTACTAAGGATTCTGTATTTTCAGGCTTATTCTTATAAATGGCCTTCACATTGTTTTGTTCCAGCTGGACCATTTCTTGGTATAGAGTAGGTCTGAGCAACTGACATTCCGTAATAGGAATTTATTACAAATTTGCTGAAAATTTGTAGTCTTCTAAGAAAATGTTTACTTCATCACTATCCCTGACACTAAGCTCCGATGTTTAGTCCTAGTTGTAGAATCTTGAACTGACTATTAAGAATCCTAGAAATCTATAAGCCAAAGTTATTACTACCCTGTGTTGTCTATTCCAGTATTGCAAAGGTTATTTCCTGACCTCCTGTTAGAGGGGCACCTGAAGTCCCAAATGCATTTCTGCCCTTTGATGAGGGAAGACCAGGGTAACTCTTTGGTCAGAGCTTCTGAGATCGCTGGGGAGAACTGAACACAGGAGCTTTGTGAGCAGGAAGGAGGGGACAGTGCCCCACGGTGGCTAAGCTGCTGGACAGAGACATAGGGACGAGTGGCCCAGCTCTGTGGTCTGGAACCTCAGAGTGGAGGACAAGCCCTCAGGCCAATCAGCAGAATACCAATTACTGGGCAGTCCTGATTTGTCTGGCACAAACTTACTCTGGAAATTACATTTTAATTATATGTATTCAAAATCATGTATATTGTCCTTCATAGCTTGTGTCATTTTGTGTCTCCACTAAAAATAATTCTTCTCCAAATGCTAAAAGAGATTTTCTTTATTCTCTTAGTAAAATTTCAGTTTTTCTTTTCATGATTAAGAATAAATGTGCTTACATTGTTTTTTTCATATAAGGAATGAAGTGGAGATTCGAGAATAAGTGAGGGATGTATGCTCAGTGTGGACAAATAGAAGATAATAGGCCATTAAAAAAAATGATCTGAGGGTGGCAAACAGCCCAGCACATGGAAGGAAATAACTGAAGGTACCGGAGTGTGATAGAGCAGGAAAGCCAGGGAGAACTCGCAATGTGATAAAGAGACAAATGGTCCATGATCCAGGACATTGCAGGGCTGTTCCCCCATGGAATAAGGCAGCCAGGAACAGAGACCAGATGAGTGAAGGTTGATGAGTGTGAGTTGAAGAGTAGGCGGGATTACAGGAAAGGGAAAATGCTGACGTACTGGAGAACACAGGGGAGAGAAGAATGTGGTGGATTCGAGGGTACAGGTAAGATCTCGATGTGAGTCATTCAAACCTGGAATAAACACCTTTATTTACTCTTTTTTTAATTTAATTTAATTTTATTTTATTATTATTTTTTTTTTACTTTTTTTATTTTGGAGAGATTTTCACTATAGGGCACGTGTGCTCGCCAGACAGACAGAGAGAGACATTAGAGACAAAAAGCGAGAAATCACCCCCCAGGGGGATAGTCACACAGCAATCCCTTCTCTTCCATTCTCCTCTCGGGATCTTGGGCACGCACACACACACGCCCGGCATGAGTATTAAGCCACCGGGTCCGGGACTTGAACTGCAGTCGACTACGTGGGAGTCCAGTGACATAGCCATTACACTAACTGCTGGTTCCCACCTTTATTTACTCTTGATGGATAAACCATATCCCAGTCAAAAGGACATAGAATCAAGAAAAGCAAAGAGGAGATTTATGTTATTTATTTATTTATTTTTTTTGAGAGGTTTTCGCTATAGGGCACGTGTGCTCGCCAGAGAGACAGAGAGAGACAGAGAAATAGAAAGCAAGAAATCACCCCCCAGGGGGGTTGGCCACGCCGCAATCCAGTGAAAAGGACATAGAATCAAGAGAAGCAAAGAGGAGATTTATGGAGTCTAAAAGGAAAGGCCTGTGGCTGGGACTTGACAAGCCCAGGATGGCTTTCACACCTATTTCCAGAGCTCACTGAGCACAGGAGACCAACAGCCTCAATGAAAAAGAGCCAGTTGTTAATGGCTGGGTCAGGGCAGCAATGAAAGCTTTCCAGTTCAGGACTGGGACTGTTTGAAGTAAAGAATGTGGATCCCACAGTTCTCAAGATTTTTCTAAATAAAGTATGATCTACTGATAGTGTTAGCAATCTCAACAGTAATCTAACTTGTTTTTGAAAAATAAGTTTGTCAAGTATCTCCTTATAAAATAAGAAAGAAAATATCTTATTCACTTACTTCTTAATTAATTATTATTGAGTCATTATTACTCTCAGCTAACGATGCATTTTTTTCCTTTATGCGATCTGAGAGAGTTTGAGAAGGGGGATGAGGAAGCTAAGTGTGCTGGGTGACCCACACTCAGGCTGAGTGGCACAGGAACGGACCTCAGTGCTCAGAGTCATATTGTCCATGCTTCAAACACCTAGTTTAGCTATGGCTCAGTGATTCCCATGTGGGCCAGACTTGCCCGGATGGGACCAGGCCTCATGAGCACAGAGAAACTGGGGACTTGCCAATGACACTTTGTGTGCAGGGAAGAGGCAGCCATGCAGTGCTGTGGAGTTACTGCTAGCACAGAAGTACACAGATGTCTGCGAGGGGGTGGGCGACTCCAGAGTCAGGGGGAAAGCCTCTGTGTTTGGTCTGGAGACTCTGTACCCATCGGGGATGTCTCCTTTGGCAGTGCTCAAAGCAGCAACTGAGTAATGGATCAGCCTCAGCCCGTGTCCCAGGTCTTGTCGATACCAGCACATGTAGTCATGGTTGTCATTCTGGTGGCACCTCAGAGTCACATTCTGTCCCTTCACTGTGACCTTGTACCTTGGGCTCTGGGTGATTCTAGCATCCATGTGTCCTGGAATAGAGAGTGACACAATCTGATGATGTCTCCCCCACAGAAAGGCTCGTATAGAGGTTTTCAGAAGTCCAGCGGAAAAAGCAAAATAAATAAATAAATAAAAAGAAATCCAGGGAAATAAGTTCCCCTGTAACCAGTACTCACCTGCCCGTAGGAGACAAATGACCACAGAGAAATAGAATCGGATGCCCATTTCAAGTCCAGGGCAGAGCCTTCTGTGTCCTGTACACTTTCTGGGAACATAAAGCATGGGCTCTCAGTGATTGTCTTCGTGTTCAGGCCAAGTGGGCACACAGGATATCACAGAAGACCTCAGGGGAAAAGCAGCAAGACCCCTGTGTGTGCTCGAGGCGGCAGGATCAGCATGGGGCGAGTGTAACCCTGTGCATTAATGCACTGCAGCTGAGGCTGAAATCAGATGTGGGCCACGGGGAGGCGACAGGAGGCACTAGATGCTGCTTTGATCATCTCTTTTCAAATCACACTGTCACCTCCTCCCTGCTCTCGTGGGTGACTGCCAATGGCTCTGAAGCTACAGCGTTCTGCATGTTCCACCGTTTCTTACACATCAGATTTAGTATCAAACAGGAAGTGCTACCATGGGAACATTTTCCTACCCCTTAAGAGGTAACTCTTTACGTTATTATCACATAATGAATTATGAGACTACTGTATTTGTATTTCAGATGATGCTGTGTCTAAAACACGTGGACTCAAGCACATGTTTGGGCCTTTGACCCCAGAACTGCACAGAGTAAGTAACCTATGTCTGAGAGTTAATGAGGAACTAAAATTTCAGGGACCTCCTACTGTGTGTTAGATTCATTGCTTCATTCTTGTCAATGAAATCCCCACAGAAGACCTATTACTGATCTCATTTTACAAAGGAAAAAACTCAGCCACACATTTTTAAAGTCCCAAGCCCGGTGTCAGAATATGAACCAACCGTCTCCTGTTTTCTGGACAGGAAACTCTTTTCCCTTCAGCCCCAAGCCTCCCAGGTGAAAGGTGCTGTGGAAATGACTGGTGTCAGAGTCATTGTCTCTGAATGGGAGACATTTGGATCATGTTCCCTCTTTACTGCCCATACTATTTGTAGCAAATCATCAAAACTTCCAAGAGTTTGTTTTTCACTTGCAAAATGTGGTTAAATCATTGTCTTTCATTGGGTTTTGAAGACATTAATAGAAAAAGTATACTTTAGGAGATGACCTAAATAAAATAAGCAACAAATCGGGAAGTTGTTTTGTAAGGTCACACAAAAGAAGCAGAATTAGACTGTGTTCATCAGTAAACACGCGCAAGCATCTACACAAGATCACCTCATAACTAGTGCTGCACTGGTTATTCTAGTGTTCCCGGCGCTCCACCAGCCCACTCCCAGGCCGCCCTGCCTTGGGCTGTGCCCCAGGAGCCTGACATCCACAGAGGCTGTTATCCAAGCTTTCAGGTGGGTCTCTAGTGGGACGCACCAAACTGAGGGTTAGTGAAGAGAGTCCAGAGCAATTGGGCCTCCTCTTTCTACCTCCCACCCTTCTAGTTTGATTGAGTATATCCCTTTGGCCAACCTCTCTCTATACCTCCCACGAGCTCCAGCCCCCCACTCTCTTAGGTTCAGAATTTTATTGACTGTGGCCTGGTCCCTTCAAGCCTAGTCTTTCAGCTGCTCTTGGCTTCCTTAATCCTCTCCACCCTCTGAATATCTGTGATTAAACTGTTCCCCTTCAACTCTTTTGAGTAAGTCATTGTTGCCTGCCAGAGAATGGAGTTACTCATGTATAAATAATTGGAGACATTTTTTATTGCCAAACTTTACCCTTCTTAAAAATAAGAGTGGCAATGTGTGTATGTGCCATGGCCTCACCACTCTCTTCTGTCACCCACCCACTTGGCTAAGGTAGGATCACTCTGACTCTCAGCATTTCTTGACATAGGCAAAAGCAGCACATTCAGATTCTCTGATCTCTAGCTGTGGACCTAAAAAGCAGTTTCAGAATTCCAAGACCCCCTCCCCTTTTCCAGAACTAGTAATGTTTAATAAGAACTCATTCCCTGGGTTAACTCCATTAATTCCTTGGATTATAATTCCTAGGTTTCTATTCTCTTACCTGAATCTTTGACATGCCATGAATCCCCTAAGTGATTCAGGGTCTGTACTAGCAGAATTGCATGACACTATTCTCCATGGAATTAAGATAGGTCAATCCTGGTTCGAGGCTCTATGTCCTGCCAGTTGGAGAGCAATAAGCCATATGGACACATGATGTGACTCCACTGCTGCACAGGTGGTCATGAGATAGAAGACAGTGCTCTACTACGTCTTAGTGACAAGGACAAAGGAATCCATGGAACTTTTGATAAATTTGCTTTTGAAGTGATGGAAATACAGGGTTGGATCCTGGCTCTGATGCTGTTAAAACAAGATATTTGATAAACCAATGAGATATGCTTCCAATATATAAAACAATACACTGAGATCTTCCTCATCTATAAAGCGGATTGAATAATGTCTATCC
The DNA here is from genome assembly GCA_026018925.1 of Tupaia tana. Classification (NCBI taxonomy): domain Eukaryota; kingdom Metazoa; phylum Chordata; class Mammalia; order Scandentia; family Tupaiidae; genus Tupaia; species Tupaia tana. The sequence goes on from JAKSZU010000003.1 coordinate 13,092,015, forward strand.
TTGTATTAAATCACATGATTTGTGTGTACTCTTGAGCACAGAGGAGAAGCTACTACCATTTGCTAAGAATTAGCAAGTGCTAGCCGAGATGTGGCATGTCCAGTGGATTTGGAGACACTCTGTTCTGTTGTGTTCTGGCTGAGCTCAGCATGGCAGAGAGTGTTAGAAAACAATTGGCATCCCTGGGCATGCGAAGGCTATGTGGCAATGCCACCCCTCTCCCTACCACATCCTCAGCTGGGACAGGAAGGTTTGGGTACAGAAAGCCAGTGGCTCTGCAGGGCTGTGTCTACGCTGCTGGCACAGAGGTACACGGCAGAGTCCCCCAGCTCCAAGGAGCTCATGTTCATTTCAGAGTGGTAGTCACTGAACTGCTCAGCCGAGAATCGATCAGGGATGATGCCTTTACTGTTCTCTGTCTTCTCATAATATGAAATGAGGAACTGGGGGCCCTGGTCTGGAGCCTGCTTGTACCAGTACACAGTGGCATGTCCTGGGACAGGATAGCATTTGAGAATGGCCTGTCCCTTCTTTTCTGTGATTAGGTATCTTGGGGTCTGGATGACTCCAACATCCACTGAACCTGTGAAGGAAACGCACGGAAGTTGAACCCTCAACCCAGAGGAGAGTGATATTCAGCAACAACCAAAGCCTGTGGAATCAGGGGGCACCCCCTCTGTGCTCAGGACTCACCTGCTCCCAAGAGACAAAGGGCAGCCCAACAGAGGATCCTGGTGCCCCAGGCAGAGTCAGGCAGGACAGGGACAAGCATGTCCCTGCTCAGGGTGCTGGGCTCCTGGAGTGAGAGAGCAGGAGTTTAATGCCTTCCTTTTCTGGAGGGTTGGCCTGTGATGTCACTATTGTGATATGACTGTCCCTGTAGGCTCCTGTAGGCACCTGCAGCCCTGGACATGCTCAGTGGGCCAGGCCTTCCCTTACTCTGTCCCAACTCCTCCAGGCAGGGGAGCTGACCATGCTGAGTTAGGCAGGGCAAGTTAGGGGCAGACATCGTCCCCCACGGCTTCCCTAGGTTTCCTCTGAGGCCGGTGTCCCTTCATGTACCCCTGGTTCAGGTTATCCAGGTGGCTCCATGGAAGACCTTCCCAGTCTTCATCAAATGTAGGCTCCAGAGAAGCCTCCTCCCATGCAGGCTGCAGTTCATGGTCCTTTTCCTGACAAACACACATGCTTATCAGGTGACATGAAAAGACCATGATTTCCCCCTCCTGTGCCACCACCACCTCTGTCTCATCGGGTGATGTCCCTGGTGCAGGAGCCAAGCCAAGACTGTGTCCCTGTGCCTCCCTGTATTAGACACTATCAGTGGGTTGCTCAGTGGACCCACAGTGCCCTCACATGGCCAGTTGTGCAGGCACCCAGAGGTAGCTATACTGAGGCTGTCCCAAAGAAGGTGTCAGGGTCTTCCAGGGCACAGAACAGCGCTGGCTGATTTGTGTTTTCAGCCTCAAATTCATCTTTCGATTTTGGTGGTGAGGTAGGCATGAAACAACCTTTTCTCTGAAAGGCAGAATGAAAATTTAAGTCTCCTCACTTAGTCGTGTAGGTAGGTACCAGCCAGTCATTAGATTCCAGCTGCCCTAGGAATGGGCTGGGAATGGGAAAGTAATTTTCAACCAAAGATAATTTCTGACAATGGAGTTTTATAAAGATAAACTTTCTCAGCTGGAAATGAACCCATTAGTCTCATGAAAAGAAAACTGTCTACTTATGTGGGAAAAAAAAAAACTCAAAAAGTTCATGGTAGTATGAAAAAACTGTATGGATTTTAAAATTTTTCTGCATAAAAACAAACTACTTGAATCCCATTTTTAATTAATTTTTGCAGTCTTCTGATTTATATACTTTTGTTAAAAAACTAAGTTCAACTCTTCTTGTTTTAATGGAATTGTCTCCATTTATGATTTATTTGTAAGAATTGTGTATGAGTTCAACCATATATATATATATATATATATATATATATATATATATATACCCGCACACACATTTTTAACAATATATTTTGATGAACTTTCTTAAATTTAGATACTTTTTATGGTTAAAATATTTTTGTCTTCTTTTAAAATATGCTTACTCACATTCATGAAGAGATCTACTGTTTTCTTCTAGAAACTTTAGAATTCTAGTTTTTAAATCACTGAGGACTTCTTTTTATTTTTTTAAAGGTTTTTGCCATAGGGCACGTACACTAGCCAGAGAGAGACAGAGAGACAGAAAGTAAGAAATTACCACCCCCCAGGGGACTGGCCACACTACAATCCCTTCTCCACTCTCCTCCTGGTATTTTGGGCATGCATGCATGTGTGCCCAGTGTGATTTTCAAGCTGCCAAGTCCAAGACTTGAACTGCATTTGGCCATCTAGGAGCCCAGCACCTTAACTGGCCTTAAACACTGGGGAATTTTAACATCTCATATAAATCCTTGTTTATGGCAAGAATCAGAAATTTTTTTTTGTAAAAGGTCACATAGTATTTTAGGCTTTTTGCATCATGCATTCTCTGTTCTAGCTACTCAACTCCACTGTGGTTCTAAAGCAACCATAGTACTATAGTATCTAAATAAATAAGAAAGTTTGTGTTCTAATAAAACTCATTTATGAATATAGAAATTTGAATTCTGTATAAACTTTAGATGTCACAAAACACTATTCTATTCTTTTCTTCAACCATTTGAAAATGTAAGATATAAACAGGCAGAAGCCAGATTTGGGCCATCCTTGATTTACAAAGTGAAATAATGATTGAGATACACTATTTTTCTCTATCAATATGCAGTTTTCCTGTACCATTTGTTGAAAATACTGTTTCCCCTTCTTTGAGCTACTTTTAGTGTTTGGTGGAGTGCCGGGATCCAGCCTCTGCAGGGGTGGGTTATCTCGTCCGAGGCGGCGCAGGAAGGAAAGATGGAGGCCTCAGTGCTTTTTTCATGCATGTCCTCAGTCGGACACCCCTAGAGATTGCTCTCTGTAGAGTGACCACTGCTAGGAGTTATCGTGCCTTTTTATTGAAAATGTGATGCATGCAAGTAAACAAGTGAGGGGCTATGTGTTTTAATTATCAGTTCATAAAGTTTTAACAATAGGGAATATAGATTCCATTTAGGGTTGGATTAAGGGTGGGTCTATTACAGTTTAGCAATTATTTGTTTGATGTAGGCAGGTCTTCATGGAATGCGGTTTCGGGAAAGCAGCTCCAGCAAGCAGAGATAATTATCAGCTGATGCGGGAGCCATCTTGTGATTACTGAGCATGATGCTAAGAAAAGAAAATCCCAAGTATAGATATTAGTTCTTAAGGATTTCAATAATGATACTTACATAATTTTATAGGGATCTAAAACTTAATTCAAGGAATCCTAATGTATTTATCTATTTTAAAGAGGTGAAGCTATTGTTCACTTGGTGAGGGCGGGGATACTTTAAACAGCTTTTTCAACTGACGGTAAAGTGACTAACAAGTTAATGAAGAATTTTAAAGTGGGTTTGTGGTATACCTAAACATTCTATTGTGCCTGTGGCACCACTGTTATGTATTTTGTTAAAACATTAGCTACCATGGGGTGGAAGTGTCCTGGGCCAGTTTTGGCCTAAAAGGTTATTTTTAAGCTTATGTTAAATGTGTCTTGAAGGGCCTTCCAAAGGTCACGAAGATTTCTGTCTAGAAGTAACTTCAGCACACCCTCTATTGTGACCACAGGGATGAAGCCTTGTAATTAACAGTAGGCGGTCAGGGCAAAGGGGAGTGGTCGGGGGACTTTTGGGAAATCTTATCATATACGCAGGATGTATGAGAGAGCTATGTAATTCTTTTATAGTAGTACATCAGGGAGTCAGAGGGGGGTTGCTTCCCAGCAAGGCTACCGCAGTTTCCAGAGCATACAGCAAGCGACCTTGCCAACATGCTGAGTCAACCCAAGTTTTGCTCATAGGTCGGGGGTGGGGGGGGTGGGGGGGCGCATACAGCAGCGACCTTGCCAACGTGCTGAGCCGACCAAAGATGTGCTCAAAGGTCAAAGGCTCAAAACAGATCCTGGGGCCCCACTGGTTCGGACTCCTCCAGTGGAGAAATTATAATATGTATTTTTGATGTATCACAGTTTACCTGCAATAGGATGCTTCTATTAACCATGGGTTTCACACACTCCCTCTATAGGTGAAGGTTCCCTATTACTTAGCATATGTTAGCAGACTTACGAGGAATAAATATTGAACCCCATTACATTTCCGGGTCATATATAAATATTATCATATAATTTTCCTTTTGCTTGTACAGATAGGGTGAATTAGGATCTGACTTTCTTCACCCTAGACAATGTTCTCTGCTCTGAACTTTACTTGGATATTAATTTAGCTCCTCTATTTTTTTCTTGATTGGTGTTAGCATGGTACATCCTTTAATATCCTGTTACTTTTTACCCTCTGATTCTTTCTACTTGTAATGCAATTCTGGTAGGCAGCATATACTTGTTCTCTTTGCATTTTAATATTACAATCTATGTGTTTTTTTAACTGAGGCATTTAGATGGTTTAGATTAGATGTAATTGTTGCTCTGGTTATGTTCATGTCTATCATCTTGCTATTGTCTTTCCAATACTCCGATCTTTTTTTGTTTCTTTTTCTATATTTCATAACTTCTGGGTGGGCTAGATTAGCATTTTTATAATTTTGTTTTGTTGCACTGGCTTTTTAGCTGTCATTCTGCTTTCAGTGTTATTTTAAGGTTTCTCTTGGTTTTGCTGTATACATCTCTACACTGACAAAACATACCTTCAAGAAACTGCATACATTATGAAACCTTATAATTATATTATTCTTTTGTCCTATTCTTATCCTTACATATTCTCCTTATAAATTCTAATTTACATATATACATAATTTTACATATATTGCAATTATTTGGGTATAAATAACAAATAATTCTTTGAATACATTTAATTTTTAAAAATTTGCTCTTGTGGTTGCAATACATATTAAGCTACTAAAGTTATTCCATAGCTCACCATAACTTTTTTTCTCTGTGTTTCATTATGAATTATTTATTTTATGTATTTATGTTTAGGCTTTAGCCACAAGTTACATGTGTTCACTGAAGAGACACAGAGAGACAGAGAGAGGGAAAGTAGGAAATCACTCTCCAGAGGGGATGGCCACACCACAATCTCTTCTCCTCCATTCTCCACCTGGGACTTTGGGCTTGCATGCACACCCACCCAGTGTGATTTTCAAACCATTGGGTCTGGGACTTGAACCATAGTTGGCCATGTAGGAATCCACATGGCCTTAACCACCACCCCACCTGCTAGCACCTGAATTATTTATTTTTACATCTTGAAGTTTATTAACCCTTTTCCCTGTAATGTCAAATCTGCTATTAATTTCATCCAGTGGAGCCAGCCAGTGGTGTGGTGGATGAGGCGACTGGATCCTCCATGGCCAACTGCAAGGTTCAAGACTCAGAGCTGGGCACATGTCCATGTATGCCCAAAATTCCAGAAGGAGGCAGAAATGGAGGAAAAGTGATTGAGGTGGGACTGTTCTCCATGAGGGGTGTTTTCATATTTTTCCTCTCTTTTTCTCTTTGTCTCTCCGCAGTGGGTACACATGCACTCTAGTAAAATTCTTAAAAAGTTTTCTATCAGTGTATTTTTCATTACAAACATTGCAATTGTTCTCCTTTATCTTATAGAAAAATCCAAATCAAGAAATTTGAGTTCTGGACACCAGGCTACCTGCGGCTGCAGGTTCTTCCACCTGATACCTTCTCGCATCCCCACCCCCACTCGTCTCTGGACTTCAGGTTGGTTCCTTGAGACTTTAAGACAAACTTGCACCCCCTACTCCCTGCAAACTGGATCGAGCCAGCCAGCAGTTCCAGACACCAGGCTACCTGCAGCTGCAGGTCTTTATGCCCAGGACCCGTCGCTCATCCTCTGTCCCATCCCCACTTGCCTTTGGACTCTCTGAATTTTAGTGTTTTGAATAGCATGTGGCGTGCAACATGATTTTTCTTCTGTTTTGTTTTTCTTTGCTCTTGAGGTGTTGCTTATTAGGTCAGTTGGAGGCTCACCACTCCTTAGAAACAGGGAGGACTTTGGATCACCCAGGACCAGTGACAATAATACATGGTACTGGTGAGCAACAGGTAGGCCAACCATAAGAGAAATCATCAATTTTCTAATCTTGTACACCTTTTAACATTCATAGATACCTTAAATAAGTTAGGAAGCAACATATAGATCACCTGATGACTAGGAACAATTGCAGAGGCTCAAGAAGTATGAGCAACGAACAAAAGACCTCTCCCCCAAGGGAAATCATCAAGCCTACATCACCCACAGTCATAACAGTGGACATCCTGGACTTGTCTGATAAGGAATTCAGAATATTTGTAGTGACCAAACTAACTGAGATGGAAGAGAAAAGAGACAAGGAGCTTCAGGAGATGAAGTTCTTTCATGATTTGAAAGAAGAAATAGATACCTTAAACAAGAACCAGATGGAACTTCTAGGGCTGAAGAATGTGATACAGGAAATCAAAACTTCCCCTGAAAGTATTAAAAGTAGGTTAGATCAGGCAGAAGATTGAATCTCTAAAGTAGAAGACAAAACATCTGACCTAGAAAAAAGTATCAAGATGATTGAGAAAACAACCATGAAAAATGAGGGTAACATACGAGGAATACTGGATACCATCAAGCGCCCCAACATCCGGATAATTGGTATCCCAGAAGAGGAAGAAAATAATAAGGGCATAGATAATTTATTTCATGAAATCCTGGAAGAAAACTTTCCAAACCTAGAAAGGCATTCAAACATCCATAACCAAGAAATATATAGGACCCCAAGTAGAATCAACCCAAGAAGATCCTCTCCAAGGCACATCATAGCAAGACTGGCAAAAACAACAAAGACAAGATACTAAAGTTGGCAAGAGGGAAACGTCAAGTTACTTACAAAGGTCACCCCATCAGGCTAACATCGGATCTTTCAGTGGAAACGATGCAGGCAAGGAAAGAATGGGGAAATATAGTCAAAGTGTTGAGTGGAAAACAATTTCAACCAAGAATACTATACCTGGCAAGATTATCTTTCATATGGGAAAAAAAGATAAAAACATTCTCGGATAAACAAAATTTGAAGGAATTTATCAACTCCAGACCAGCTCTTCAAGAGGTTCTGAAGAGAGTGGTATACCAGGAAAACTAAAAAGTCAGACAGACAGTTATATGAGAACAAAAAGCAACCATGAAAATGGCTCACTTAATGATAGGAACAGGTACAGAAATATCAATAATTACATTGAATGCCAATGGATTAAATTCTCCAATTAAGAGACATAGACTGGCCGAATGGGAAAAAAAAAAAAAAAAAAAAAAAGAAACCCTCTATCTGTTGCTTACAAGAAACTCACTTTATGGATAAAGACATACATAGACTAAAAGTAAAGGGCTGGAAAAAGATATTCCATGCTAATGGAAATCAAAAAAAGGGCTGGAGTAGTGATATTTATTTCAGACAAAATATATTTCAAGACAAAGACTGTAAGAAAAGACAAAGAAGGGCATTATATAATAGTAAATGAGGTAATCTAGCAAGAAGACATAACGCTTATAAATATCTATGACCCAACTCAGGTGCACCTAAATATGTGAAGGAAAGACTGCTGGAGCTAAAAGGAGAAATAGGGAGACATACTATAATTGTTGGAGATCTCAACATACCATTAGCTCCTTTAGACAGATCTTCTAGATAGAAAATAGAGAGATACAGGACCTAAATGATACTATAAGTCAAATGGGCTTCACAGATATCTATAGAACTTTCCACCCTAAGTCCACAACATATACATTTTTCTCGCCCCGGCATGGAACCTTTTCCAAGATTGATCATATGTTGGGACCAGCAGTTAGTGTAATGGCTATGTCACTGGACTACCATGTAGTCGACTGCGGTTTGTGTCCCAGACCCGGTGGCTTAAAAATCTCACACTGGGCGTATGTGCGTGCATGCCCAAGATCCCTAGAGGAGAATGGAGAAGAAGGGATTGCGGCGTGGCCATCCCCCCTGGGGGGTGATTTCTCAATTTATGTCTTTCTATCTCTGTCTGTCTGGTGAGTGCACACGCCCTATAGCACAAACCTCTCCAAAAAAAAAAAAAAAGAGAGAGAGAGAGAGAGATTGATCATATGTTAGAACACAAATCAAGCCTTTACAGATTCAAAGGTACAGAAACTGTATCCAGCATCGTCTCTGACCATGACGGAATTAAACTCAAGATTAATTTCAAGAAACAACCCTGAAAATACACAAACACATGGAAACTGAACAACCTACTTCTGAATGACTCTGAAATCAAAAAATTTATGGAAACAAATGATAATGAGTACACAAGTGTCCATAATCTATGGGACATGGCAAAAGCAGTCATAAGAGGGAAATTCATAGCAATTAGTGCACATAAGAAAAGGATGGAAAGAAGGCAAATAGATAACCTATCACCATGCCTCAGGGAATTGGAAAAACAAAAACAAACCCCAAAAATACCAGGTGAAAAGAAATAATAAAGGTTCAAGCAGAAATAAATGAAATAGAAAATAAACAAACCATACAGAAAATAAATGAAATCAAAAGCTGGTTCTTCGAAAAGATTAACAAGATCGACACACCTTTGGCTAGACTGATCAAGAAGAAGAAAGAAAGAAACCAGATAAATGAAATATGTGATGAAACAGGCAATATTACAACAGACATAGTAGAAATATAAAATATCATTAGAGGATACTATGAGTGACCATATGCCAACAAACAAGATAACATGGAGAGGAGATGGACAAATTCCTGGATGCATATAATCTACCAAGACTAAAGCAGTACATAGAGAACCTGAATAGACCCATAACAAGCCAGGAGATTGAATCAGTAATAACCTCCTGACAAAGAAAAGCCCAGATCCAGATGGCTTCACTTCTGAATTCTACAAAACATTTAAGGAAGAGTTAACTCCTATCCTACTAAAATTATTTCTAAAGATTCAAAAGGATAGAAACTTTCCAAATTCATTTTATGAAGCCTCCATCATCCTCATTCTGAAAACAGATAAGGACATGACAAAAAAGGAAAACTCCAGACCAATATCATTGATGAATATAGATGCAAAAATTCTCAACAAGATACTCGCAAATCGTATCCAACAACATATAGCAAAGATTATTCATCACGACCAGGTAGACTTTATCCCAGGGATGCAAGGGTGATTCAACATACGCAAGACCATAAATGTAATATACCACATTAACGGAAAGAAAGAAAAAAAAAATGATCATTTCAATTGATGAGGAGAAAAAATTTGATAAAATACAACATCCTTTTATGATTAAGACCCTCAGTAAGATTGGTATAGAAGGGTCATTTCTCAACACAATAAAAGCCATCTATGAAAAACCTACAGCTAATATTACACTGAATGGGGAAAAGCTAAAAGCTTTTCCACTAAAAACGGGTACTAGGCAAGGCTGCCCACTTTCTCCACTGCTCTTTAATGTAGTACTGGAAGTCTTAGCTAACGCAATTAGAGAAGAGAACAATTTAAAAGGCATTCAAATAGGCAGAGAAAAGTTGAAAATATCTTAATTCGCAGATGACATGATGGTATACTTAGAAGACCCAAAGGTCTCCATGAAAAAACTTCTTGAAGTAATAAGTGAATACAGTAAAGTTGCAGGATACAAAATCAACATCCAAAAATCTGTAGCATTTCTATATATGAACAACAAGTTGAACAAAGTGGAGCTGAAGAAAAGGAATCCCTTTCACCATAGCCACAAGATGCATAAGATACCTAGGGATAATCCTAACTAAGAAAATCAAAGACCTTTATAAAGAAAACTGTAAAAATCTTTAAAAATATATTGAAAGTGACATAAAAAAGTGGAAGGACAGCCCATGTTCCTGGATTGGAAGAATTAACATAATCAAAATGTCAATTCTACCCAAATTAATCTACATGTTTAATGCAACTCCAATCAAAATACCAGAAATATTCTTCACAGATCTAGAAAAGACAATCATAGAATTTGTCTGGAATCATAAAAGACCTCATACTGCAAAAGCAAACCTACGCAAGAAGAATAGAGTAGGAGGTATATCACTCCCTGATCCCAAGATATACTATAAAGCTGTGATCATCAAAACAGTATGGTATTGGCACAAAAACAGACATGTGGACCAATGGAATAGAATAGAGACCCCTGAAATAACCCCCAAAGCTTACAGCCAACTGATTTTTGACAAAGGATATCAGTCAATCCATTGGGAAAAGGAAAACCTCTTTAGTAAATGGTGCTGGAAAAACTGGGTATCCACCTGCAGAAAGATGAAACTGAACCCCCATCTTTCACCATTAACAAAAATCAATTCAAAATGGATCAAAGATCTGAACCTAAGACCTCAAACAATGAAACTACTGGTGGAAAATGCTGGGGAAACTCTGGGAGACATTGGAGTAGGCAAAGACTTCTTAAATAAGACTCCCAAAGAACAGGCAATAATCCCTAAAATGGACAAGTGGGACTATATCAGACTAAGAATTTTCTACACAGCAAAGGACATAGTAACAAGTGTGAATTGACAACCCTCAGAATGGGAAAGTATTTTGTTAAATACGCCTCAGACAAGGGACTGATAACCAGAATACACAGGGAACTCAAGTTCCTTATGCAAAAAAAAAAAAAAAAAAGAAAGAAAGAAAGAAAAAGAAAAGAAAAAAGAAAAAGATTAACCCAATTAAAAGATGGGAAAATGAGCTGAACAAAAATCTCTCCAAGGAAGACATACAAACAACCTAAAAGCATATGAGGAAATAAACAACATCCCTCATCATAAGGGAGATGCAGATAAAAACTATAATGAGATACCACCTAACCCCTGTCAGAACGGCAAAGATTTAAGAATATAAAAAGTGATAAGTGTTGGCGGGGATGTGGTGAAAAGGGAACCCTCCTACACTGTTGGTGGAAATGTAAACTGGTTCAGCCACTGTGGAGAACAATATGGAAGTTCCTCAAAGATCTATGAATAGAACTACCATTTGATTCAGCAATCCCACTTCTGGGTATCTACCCAAAGGACAGGAGAATGCTCAGTCAGAAAAGTTCTTGCTCATCAATGTTTATTGCAGCATTATTCATGATTGCCAAGGCATGGAACCAACCTAAATGTCCAAAAACTGATGAATGATTAGAAAAGTGTGGCATATATACTCTATGGAATACTACTGAGCCATAAAAAATAACAAGACCCTGGCATTTGATAGAAAGTGGTCAGATATGGAGGATCTATTGCTGAGTGAAGTAAGCCAGGCTATGAAAGAAAGATATTGTATGTATTCACTTAAAATATACCGACTATCTGCACTCTACGGTAAGGAGCAAAATATCGGAGGACATAAAAGCAGTGAAAATATTTAAGGAAAATAAGACAGTGTGGAATGGGGGAGGTGAAGAGAAGAGGATAGAGAAAGATAACAAGAGAACAAATAGAGAGGCATGACATTAGTGGGACACAGATATGGCTTATTACCTGTTGATGATGGCGTGTATAGTATTCTCAACTGGACTTGTCTGAGAAGTATTTCATGATGGGTAAAGGTTTTTTACAAGCAAAATGAGAAATAGTGATTGGCTGATTAGAAAATAATTGGAATAATAATAATAATGATCAGGAAAAACAATGAAAAGATATTCAATGATGAAGAGGGGATTTTAATGTCACTATATTGACTGACATGCATGGCATTCCCTTTTGAAAAAACAATGTAATACACTGTAAAGTTATATGCAATTCAATGTAATATAAACAAGATTATGATGATAATAAATAAATAAAAGAAAAGAAAAAAAGAAAATAGTGACTGGTACATAGTCAACACTAAATAAATATTTGTTAAATAAATTAATAAATAAAAAAAGAAATTTGATTCAAAATTTCTTGATTTTTGACCTTTTCATGTATTTTTTATTTTATTTATTTTGATGTGAATTTTGTTTATTATGTATGCATAATACATTGAAATAGCTACACAACTATGCTAGCCCCACCCTGCAAAACATACACGATGCTTAAGTCAATAGTCTAAGTTCATTTTTTTTGTACCTATATATTCATTTAGGAAAGAGACACATTAAAAGAGGAACTGTAATTATTTCCAGGTGGGATTATGGGTGCTTCTTCCTGAAATTTTCAAACATCCCTCAACTGATATATTTGATATCTATAAAACTTCAAACATATGAGATATAGTTATAACTGCTTTAATGTCTTTCTCTGTCGATTTGCCATTTCTGGGTTGGCTTGTATTGATAATTTTCTCACCATTAAGAATCATATTTTCTTGCTCCTTTGCAGCCAATAATCCTTGATGAGGTGCCAGATATTGCATATTTTGCATTTTGAAGCAGTAGATACCATTCTATTAATATTCTAAGTTTTATAATTTAATTTTATTTATCATAATCTTTTCATATTACATTGAATCACATATATCTTTACAGTGTATTACATTTCTTTTACCATGCATACCAGTCAAGACAGACATTACTACCCACATCATCATCATCATCATAAAATAGCTTTTCATCATTTTTTTCAGATTATTATTATTTATTCTCATTTTTTAAACACTCAATCACAATATATCATTTAGCTTTTATAAAGAACTTACCCAACTGGGAACCAGCAGTTAGCGTAATGGCTATGTCACTGGACTCCCACGTAGTTGACCGTGGTTCTCGTCCTGAACCCGGTGGCTTAAAACTCACGCCGGGTGCGTGTGCGTGCGTGCCCAAGATCCTGAAAGGAGAATGGAGGAGAAGGGATTGCGGCGTGACCATCCCCCCTGGGGGGTGATTTCTTGCTTTCTGTCTCTATGTCTCTATCTGTCTGTCTGGCAAGCACACGTGCCCTATAGCAAAAACCTCTCAAAAAAAAAAAAAAAAAAAAAAAAGAATTTACCCAACATGAAATACTTTTCAGATCAGTCCAGTTGATTATACATGTTATCATCAACAAGTAATAAAATATTCCTATGTCCCACTAATGCCTCTCTATTTGTTCTCTTGCTATCCTTCTCTCTGTGTTAATATTAATATTCTCAGTTTTAATAGTCCTAGTTTTCTCTTAATATTCTTAATATTCTTAGTTTTTCTCTGTAATGTACTGAAGTTAGTTGTAAACAAAAAGCAAAATATTTTCAAGAGGCATTAATTTTTATTGAAGAATTTTGGAAGCTGAGTTTAAAATATATAAGCAGACTTCAAAAAGTTTATGGAAAAATTGAATTTATTTTGAATTTATTTTGTTGTAAAAATAATTTTGAAATCCATGAATAGTTTGTTCATAATATGAATTATCCAAGAACTTTTTGAAGTCCCATTATAATGTGAAAAATGAAAGAATCAAAACTGGTCAAGAACTCTTAATAAAAAGGGGGGAAGTGAGGGGTCACCAGGTGCCATGGTAGTTAAGGCCTGGACTCACACATGGCCAATTACAGCTCAAGTCTCAGACTCAGCAGCTTAAAAATCATGCTGAGTACCTATGTGCGTGCCCAAAATCCTGAGAAGAGAATGGAGAAAGGACAGCAGCATGAACATCCTTCTGGGCAGTGATTTCCCACTTTCCCTCTCTCTGTCTCTCTCTGGGGAGCACATACATCCAATGGCAAGAACCAACCAAAAAAGAGACAAAAAAAAAAAAAAAGGAAGGGAAACAGTTTTAAGCATGGGACATCCAGATATTAAGAATTATTAGAGTGGCCAACAGATGACATGGTGGTTAAGGTGCTGGACTCGCATATGCTCAGCAGCAGTTCAAGTCCCAGACCTGGTGGTGGCTTTCTTTCTGACTTTCTCTCCTCTCTCTCTCTCTCTCTCTTTCTCTCTCCTCCCTGTCTCTCTTTGGTCAAATTAAAAATAATAGTAAGAAATAAAATTTAACAAATATTTCCTTATAATAAAAAAGAACTATTACAAAGTTATAGTAAAAAGTCAGTGAGCAATTAGTGAAAGAACTGACGAAAGATCAATGTAAAAGAATAGAGGTCCAAGAAAACAGACTCTCACAAAACAATAGCTGATTTATGACAAAAATGGTATCACACAGTGGTGAGTAAAGTGTTATTCTTTAATAAATAGTACTGTGTCAACTGAATAACCATGTGGGAAAATACCATTTGATCCATTCACATATATATGCAAAGAATTAATTAATGCCAGTTGGATTACAGATCTAAGTGTGATGGGTTGAAAATGCAAGCATTTCAGAAGAAAACATGATCATTTTGAAGCAAGCAATAAATTGCTAAATTGTCCAACAAAATTAAAAAAATGCCTACAAAAAAGAGAGAATGCTTATGGTTATCAAGAAACTCCATTAATAGAGTAAGAAACTAACCTACAGAGAGAGAGAGTCAACCAAACCTAAAAATCTCATATACCTATTGTGGGAGTGTAGAGTTCATAAATCTTAACAAAACCTCGAGGAATCCTACACAATAAATAAAATAGTTATACTAGTGAGGCTTTATTTCATGAAAACACTCTAAGCTTAAGTTTCTGACATTTTAAGAAAAGTTGTACCAGAACAGAATAAATTAAACCCAGATTGACTGCACAGTTTTTCAGACAAATAAAATAGCAATATATAGACATATGTTAATATGCTTTATTTTGGGTGATATTTAATTTTGAAAATTGATTTTGATGGCCATTCTTACTAAGGAGTCTATACTTTTAAGGCTGAAAGATGCAAATAACTTTAACAATGCTTTGTTCCTGCTGGCCCACTCTTTGGTTTAGTGTAAGTTTGAGCTAGTGGCACTCAGTAATGGGAATTTATTACAAATTCACTGAAAACATATAGTCTTCTAAGAAAGCTTTAACTTAATCACTATCCCCAAGAGGAAGTTCTGGGGTTCAATCCGAATTGTAGAATCCTGAACTGTTTATGAAGAATCCCGGAAATTCACCTACCAAAATTATTACTACTGTGGTTATTTATTCTATTCCAAAGATTATTTATTTTCTGACCTCTTATCAGAGGAGCACCTGGAGTCCCAAATGCTTTTCTGCCTTTGATGCGGCAAGACCAGGGCAGCTCCTTGGTGAGAGCTTCTGAAATCTGTGGGGAGAGCTGAGCACACAAGAGTTTGTGAGCAGGAAGGAGGGGACGGTGCCCCACCGTGGCTAAGCTGCTGGCGCAGAGATACAGGGCCGAGTCCCCCACCTCTGCGGGCTGGATTTTCAGAGTGGAGGACGAGCTCCCAGGCCTCTCAGCAGAGAAGCAGTCACTGGGCAGACCAGAATTGTCTGACATGAAATTGTTCTGGAAATAAAGCAAATACTCTGGGCTCTGTCCCAGAGTCTGCCGGTACCAATAAAGGACAGTATGACCAGAAATTGGATCACACCAAAGAGTTACATTCTGTCCCCTCACTGTGATCCTGTATCTAGGGGACTGGGATACTCCAGTATCTGCGTCACCTGTGGAAAACAGAAAGAAAAAATAATAATTGTGATCATCACAGACACACATGCCTGCACAACAAAACACACATACCACATACACCACACACATGCACATACACAAACACACAGCAAATCTGCTGAGTGTTCTGAGGACTCACCTGACCCCAGGAGGCAGAGGGCCACCCAGCAGAGGAGCTTGGTGACCATGGTAGGTCAGGAAAGAGTGGAAGGATCACCAGATCAGCATTTTTGAGAGGAAGCAGAGGAGCGACATCCTTCCTCCCCAAATGGCAGTTCCCATAGTGATGTCACTTTTACCCGTGCTGAGAACCACAGTTCTAGAAACCAACTGCTATAAAATAAAACATACCTAGAAGTTGGTTTTATATATTCATAACCTGTGTAAGTTCAAACAAATGTCCTCACTCATGGTGCCTGGGCACAGGGTGTTGGAGTTTCCACCAGATATCTGCAGGTGGATCCTAACTCTGCTGGAGGGATATACTTAAATTTGGCAAAAGCAACTAAAATTTGAGATAGCAACAAATTACGTCTTTGTTCTCTCTGTATTGCCTTTCTCTTTGGGCATTTCTCCTTCATGAAGTTCCCCATTGTCCTAGTCACATGAGCTTATTCAATGTGGAAGCTGGAGTATTTATCACTGAAGCACACTGAACCAGCTGATGGGCTTCAATCTTACAGAGTAGGATTAATCCTGTGCCAGCCCATGGCCTGATGGTTGGAACAACTGGATCCTACATGACCAAACATCAGACTGAGTCCTAGACTCAGTAGCTTTAGGGACACATGTAGCACATGCTTGTGTGTGTGTGCAAAATCCCAAAGGGAGGGAGAGATGGAGGAGAAAGGATTGTGGTGTGGCTGTGCCCTATGAGGGGTGCATTCTCACTTTCTCATTCTCTCTCATTCCAGTAGCACATGCACCCTCTGGCAAATTAAAATAATAATAATAATAATAATAATAATAATAATAATAATACTCTGGATGGATAAAAAGGCAGAAGGTTTCATTTTCCATGAAAGCCAATGCCCAGTTTTCTCTTTGCTTTCCTCAATCCTCATGATGCTGGCCCCTCCAGACCACCGATGTCACAATGGGAGGTTTGACATCCTACCTAAAAAGGGAAGAAAATTTTTATCCCTTAAAAATAGCAACAAATGGTGGAAGTCAATTTCAAGCTAAGCCCTTAAATAGATCTGTGGCACTTGGGTGAGATCCTCACGTATATTCTTGTTTTGTGAGATTGGCTGGAAGGATTTGTAGCATATGGCATAGTCATACTCACCAGAAGCCCACTGTGACATGAGCAGCCTTCTTCAGTGCCGTCCACCAAATTAGAACCCAGCAAGCAGGGCTGCCACCATGGTACAATGACATAATCTGTAATGTGCAGCTCCCTAGTTCATCAAGGCAT
Source organism: Tupaia tana (assembly GCA_026018925.1). Classification (NCBI taxonomy): domain Eukaryota; kingdom Metazoa; phylum Chordata; class Mammalia; order Scandentia; family Tupaiidae; genus Tupaia; species Tupaia tana. The sequence continues at coordinate 13,108,992 of JAKSZU010000003.1, forward strand.
GGCAAAGAGAGTAGAAGGCTTTCCATGCAGAAGACAGTTGACCCAGCACACTTGAGACTGCTCTTGCTCAGAAAACCCTGCTTTTCTGGCCTTTCCTGGTGTCTGGGCACTAAGGTGATAAGCAGTTCTTGTTTCCTAACTGAGAAAGGCGCTCACAATGCCTAGACTTTTAATGCAAACACTATAAAGCTGAGTGCCAGAGTTCCTGGGGGTCTGGATTTGAGGCACCTACTAGGCAGTGGGTGCCAACATGATTAGCCTCTGGTAAAGTCTTCTGGGCACTGGGTCTTAAATGTGCTCCATCAGGAGACATCTGTATACATGTTGCTGAATTTTTGCTTTTGGGGCCAGAGTGAGCTCTGTGGGACCTCTATTGGAAGGAAGAAAGGAATCCTGCCCGTGGACTGCCCTAGATGCACTGCTGAATATTTACTGCCTCTTCCTCAATCTTAGAGCTGAGTACAACTGTGCCGTATGCCACGAACCCTTCCAGCCAATCTTGCAAAATGTGACTATGCATGGAGATCCCATCACAGTGCCACAGATAGTTTTAAGGGCAAAGCTTAAAATTGATTTCCATTCATTTTACTGCACCCCATTACTCAGAACTTCACCTATGTTCTCAACCCTCTAACTACATGTGAGGCTGGGGGGCCACAGAGGAGCCCTGGGTGTCAGTGAGCCTGAACACGCTCTGCCACACTGATCCATCCTTTGAATGCACCCTTATGCATTTTCCCAGTCCAGAGCTGAATGTTTCCTTTTTAACAGTGTCTTCTGATGAACAACTGCTCAATTTAAAATTATAAAACTAAAATTATACATATTGTTCTTTATAGCTTATGTTCTTTTGGAACTACAGTTCATAAAAAAAGAAAAACTTCCCACTCAAATACATCTTTTAAATGTTTTCCTTAATTCCTTTTGGTAACATTTAATTTATCCTTTTCACAATCAAGAATAAATGTACCAGCTGGCCCCATGACCTAGTGGTTAAGGGAGGCTGATCCCACGTGGTGGACCATAGTTCAAATCCTAGCCATGTCAGCTTGAAAAACACATTAAGGATATATGTGTGTATGCCCCAAATCCCAACAGGATGGAGGGAAGAGAAGGCACTGTTTCATTACCATATCCCACTGGGGGTTGGTTTGTCTGTCTATTCCTCTCTCACAAATGCACATGCCCTCTAGTAATTAAAAAAGAACAAGAAGAAGAAGAAGAAATCCAGCCTTTGACAAGGTGATTAAAACTGCTAGTTCCCATATGACTGATCATGTGATTCAAGACCTGAAATGTGTGGCTTAGGAAACAGCCAGTCGCTTGTACACGTGTGCCCAAGTTCCTGGAAAAATGGCAAGGTGGAGGAGAATGGATTGTGGTGTGACTGTGCCCCTGGGGAGTAATTTCTCTCTCTCTCTTTATGTCTCTTTGGTGAGAGCATGTACACACTCTGGCAAAAAAATAAATAAATAAAAAGTTAACTGTACCTGACATATATTTTAATGTAAGAAATGAAATAGAGATCTAGGAACATTCAACGCAGAATAAACACTTGGGGAGGAAAACAGGTCTTTAGAGTGGAAAATGACATGGCACATATAGATTGTGACTATAAGAGAGAGCCAGGGGAAATGGGGTGCAATCTGATGATGAAGAGACAGAGGGCACATGAACCAGGACCTGGTAGGGCAACTGCTCCAAGGAATGAAAGCAACCAGAAACAGAACCATATCACTGAAGGTCTACGACCATAAGCTGAAGGGTAGTAGAGCGTGGGTAAATGAGAAGTGAGGATATCACTGAAGCCTAAAGTGGAGAGAAGAACATGGTGGCTTTCACATTATCCAAAGAATCATCATGAAACTCAACTACAGGGGCATTTTCCTTTCTATAAGTGGAGATAGCTTCAGAAGGGATCCCTAACAAGTTAAGGCTATTGAAATGACACTTGTCATTTCTTTAGGCTGGCACTGGTCAAGAAATGAACATCAGCACTGAGGTCATGTCACCCATGCCCTAATTGCCCCAGTCTGACAGGTGCTGTGTGACTCCCATGGAACCTAAGACTTCCCAGTGTGTCCAGGACATCTGAGCATTGGGCAACCTAGGTCTTTCCTGTGACACTTTGTGTGCAGGGAAGAGGCAGCTGTGCAGCGCTGTGTAGTCACTGCTGGCACAGAAGTACACAGATGTCTGGGAGCGGGTAGGCGACTCCAGAGTGAGGGGGAAATCCTCTGTGTTTGATCTAGAAACGCTGTACCCATCAGGGAAGTCTCCTTTCTCAGTACTGTTGACATCATATGAGTAATGGATCAGCCTCAGCCCATGTCCCAGGTCTTGTCGGTACCAGTACATGGAGTCATGTTTGTATGTCTGGTGGCATCCCAGAGTCATGGTTTTTCCCACCGTTGTGACCTTGTGTCTTGGGCTCTGGGTGATTCTAGCATCCATGGGTCCTGAAATAGAGAGTGACACAATCTGATGATGTCTCCCCGAGATAAAGGCTTGTCGTGAGGTCTTGGTACTCACCTGCCCACAGGACATGAAGGGCCATGCAGAAGCAGAGCCTGCTGCCCATTTTGGGCCCAAGGAACAGCCTGTCTTTTTCAATCCTGCTTTGAGGAAATAGAACCTGGCATCTCAGTGACACAAGAATGTCACTGCCTCTGCAACTGCTTGAGCTATAAAATGGCCACGCCTCTTCCTTTCCACACAAGAACAATGCATTATATATAATAAGTCATAGTCCATACACACGCTATTGCTCAGAATGAGAGAATTTGGAGTCTGTTTTAAAAAGATATCTTGTAAATAAATGTACTCCTTCCCTGATTTTAACAGTAGTATTTGTTCCTCTATGCATATTTTATTTTTATTAATATACAATAATTTATTAGCATGCCACTTTAATTTTTCTTATATTTCTGTAGACCAGGGAATATTCTCATGGTGGTCCTGGTACTTTTTATGACTTCTCTCTAAAACATGCACCTCTCCATATGTTTATTTACCAATTTTTCTTTTTATCTAAACTCTGGATAATTGGATGTCATCCTTCAGTAATTACCTGTTAAAAGAGTAACCTTGTATCCAGGCAGGTTTAGAAGTTTCAAGTCAGTATTATTAGACTTGGAAATTTTTCCTAACTGGATCACATCAACTTATCAGATAGGAGACCTCCCCTTCAAATTCAGGCCTCTGTGTTCTCCCACTTGCTTCAGATGAAGCCATAAAAGACTGAACATCCTAAGTTCCCACAACTACTGTCCTTTCTGTGGGGGAAAAAAAAGACAAGCTCATTAGGAATGTGGATGATGAGAGATATTCATCAGAAGTATATGTGTCTGACCTCTCCAAAAAAAAAAAAAAAGAAGTACATGTGTCTGGTGCCAACAAGGTCACAGGGGAAAGTTCTGTCTCTACTCTGAAAGTTTTATATCCATTGATGGATTCATTGAGCTATAAATGAACAATGCTTCCAACTGACACCTCACCAGTAGCAATATATATTGTTATTTCATGCACAGGTCAGGCTTCAGCTTGAGCCACCCATTCTGTGACCACACGTCTTCCTGTAGTCTTGGTGGATAGTCTCGCTCCAGTGAAAAGGACACACATTTACAGGGAGAGGCAAGGAGCAGGTCAGTGTCACCACATGGGAAGGCCTGTGGCTGGTGTTTGATAAACCCAGGAATGACTTTCCCATCTACACCCTGAACTTACCTGGCCCTGGGAGGCCAAGAATCACACAGAATAGGAGCCAACTCTAAGGGGTAGGAAACATGGAGGCCAGAGCTCTGTAAAGCATTCTCAGAATAATGTGTGACCAACAAATAGCATTACCGTTATTGACAATCATCTGAATCATTTTTGGAAATAAACATCTGACAGGAATATCTCCTTTGCAATACTTTTTAAATTATTATTGAATTGTAACTTTGCTTTTGTTCAAAATGTACACCAATCTCGAAGTTTTGTCTGGTTTTGGCACTGTGTTTCCCAGGGACCCAGAACAGTGCTTACATGGTAAGTAGAGAAAGGTGGGTTTGCCACGAAGTCTGTAAAGTGTAGCTTCAGGCCTTTGCACTTTCCTGTGCTTTTTCCAAGAGAGAGAGATTCTGAATTCTCTTTTTCAAAGAGTTTCTTAAAATGTTATTAGTTTCATACAACACAAAACCTGGGTCTCCTCTGGTCCACATTCATGAAATATTTGTGGAAGAATAGAAAAAGTTATGAATGGTTAGAAGAGCTGAGGCAGATTCTAATTTGTAAACAAACCTCTGTCTATTCAGTTACACATAGATTCAGATCTTGAAGGGAGCAGAGAGGCATTTGAGTCTGCTGGGAATTAAAAATAATTCAGAATCAGCTTGGAAAAGCCTCTTTTATATCTGTCATTTTAAGAACTTTTTGAATGAATGAGTGCAAGTAAGAATAAAAGAAAAATGGCCATCTATCTCAAAGGCAAAGGTCTTCAGATGGCCACTTCATTCTATCACATGACACTGTAGGTCTCCCTGAAGGCAAAATCTGAGATGGGGGATTTGGGTGCAAGTAGTTTATTTGAGAAGTGATGGCAGGGAACAGGAGTGCAGGAGCTAAGGAGTAAGGGAGAATGAAATAGGGGAGAATAAAACCTGGATAAAGGTGCAATATTGAGTTAGTGTTTGGGCAACAGGAGATAGAACCCATTAGGAACTCCGGGGAAGCACACAGGTATGGCTTCAAATTGTCGGACTGAGGCTGGAGCTGCAGCATCAGCGGCATTAGCACACCTGCAGCCCTGGCTCTCTGTGTGCAGGCCACGTGGGCTCATGCAATTTCAAGAAGGCTCCAGGGCAGAAAACACAGAGACCTTTACATAAACCTGAGAAGGCAGGATCAACAGGAGGTGAGTGTGGCCTTGCACATAACTGCGCACCACAGCTGAGGCTGAAATCAGATGTGGGCCATGGGGAGGTGATAGAAAGCACCAGATGCTCCTCTATGGTGTTCTCTCTTCAACTGAAACTATTCCTCCACCAGCTCTGTGGTGTGATCTCCGGTTCCTCTGAAGCCACAACACTCTGAGAGTGCCCATGCCTTTTGGCATATAAGATTTAATATCAAACAGGAAGTGCTATAATGGAAAACACTTTCATATTCCTTTAAGAGGCAACTCTTCGTGTTAATTTCACATGATGAAATATGAGACACTGTGTTTGCATTTCAGATGATTCTGTGTCTACAACACATTTAGTCCAGGAAAAGTAATCCACGTCAGCCTTTGGTACCAGAAACACGTATTATAAATAATTGTGCTAAATTAGAGATGTGTCACTTAATAAAGAACTAAGATTTCTTGGACCTATACTATGTCTCTTTATTTTATTTGCCTATATTAAATCTCTGCAAGACACATATTATCGGCTTCAGTTTACAAATGAGAAAACTCAACTCAACCCATATTTTTCAAGTCATGAGCCCACAGGGTCAGCCCAACCAACGTCCCTATGTCTCCAGACCTCTCTTTTTCCAGCATCAAGCCTCTCAGGTGAAAGGAGTCCTGGAAGTTATCTGTATCATACCCTTGTATCTGAAAGTGACATTTATGTCAATGCTTCAATTTTAAGGACATCTCCCTTTACCTAAATGCACAGGCAGTTGAATTTAAAGCATGGGTTGAAAGTCAGTGTGTCATGTTTGCGAACCCCAGTTCTGTACTCCCTAGCCAACCTCCTTTAGAAAATCATCTAAACTCTCTAACAATCTTTTTTTTTTTTTTTTGGTAACTATAAACATATTGGCAAATCTTTCTACTACATAAAGTTTGAAGAAATTAATTGAAATAGTATATTTAAGTATATGGCCTAGGGGAAAAAAAGGATCAGTAAATCAGGAAATTGTTCACACAAAAAGAGTAGTATTAAAGCAGTCTGTTTTAACCAATAAACATGCAAGAGAATCCATACATGGTGATCTCATAATTCGATTATGCTGTGCTGGTTATTCAAGTGTGCCCCACTTTCCACCGTCCAGTCCCCGGTCTTCCTGCATTGTGCTGTGCTCTAGGAACCTGACACCCATAGAGGCCAATATCCAGGCTTTCAGGGGGGTCTTTAATGGAAAAAAACAGCTGAAGATTGAGGGATAGAAAAGAGATTCCAGAGCATTCGGGCCTCCCCTTTCTAACTCCCACCCTTCCGGCTTCATTGAGCTCCTCCCTTTGGTCAACCTCTCCATACCTCCCCTGAGCTCAAGTAATGCAGCACCTCTCCTTTCCCTCTCAGGCTCACGAGGCGCATTGTCTTCCCACTGTGCCTGGTTCCTTCAGTCCTGGTCATCCAGCTACTCTTGGCTTCCTTAACCCTGTCCTCCCTCTGAACACAGATCCTTGATTAAGCTGCTTTCCCTTCAACCTTTCTGAGAATGTCATCATTCCCTGTCAGAAAACAGGTTGATTTAACTGGTTTTCATCCATTGTAATTGGGGAGTTATTCATACACGAATGTTCTGGTAATATAACACCTTTTATTACCAGAATCTAGACTTCAAAGTTTCTTACATGATAAAGAGAGACAAGCATCCCCAAAGGGTCTCCACACCATGATCCATCCCATCTCAGCTGACTGTGATCATCAGCATACACAATCACTTTGGCTCAGCGAGGTTCTGGGACGAACCCAGTGGCTGCCATGTGAGTCTTGTTGCAGTACCACAGTGCCACCAACTGGCCCCAGATTTCAGACTTCTCAAGGACAAGTTGTGTGCTTTTAAAATATCAATCTCCCTTCCCCACATACCAAGGAAAAAATTTATTTTATTTTTTAGAGTTTTTTTTTTTTTTTTTTTTTTTTTTTTTTTTTTTTTTTTTTTTAAGCACATGGGTTCTCTGGAGAGAGACACAGAGAGGGAAAGTGAGAAATCACCCCAAGAAGAAATGGCTATGCCATAATCCCTTATCCTTCACTCTTCTCACACTCCCAGCTTGATTTTCAAGCCACCAGGTCCGGAACTCAAACCATGGTCAGTCACGTGGGAGTCCAGCACCTTAACCACCACTCCACTGGCTAGCCCCCAAGAAAATTTTTAATATATTAGCCATCCCTGAAATACCTGTTAGATAAATTAACAAATGAACAATAATAAAACTACCTCAACTGAATTACAAAAGATTTCCATAAATGAGACAATGAAATATTCCAAGTTTATTTTTCACATTCCATTCTGTGCTGTGTAGCTGGGTATAGTAATGACTGTGTGCTGATTAATATCCTCCAATATAATTTGTCTTACTGCAGAGGCTAGAAACCTTAAAACTACATTTTCCAGATTCTGCAGATAGTACAATTCTAAAAACAGTTTTTATTCTTCCAATAGCCCATACTTGTGTAAAAGATTGAAACAAAGAAATACTCCTTATCTGACAGCAGCACACAGGTGAACATGCAGTGCCCTCATCACACTTTCTGTGAATCGCCTTTCTGTTACTGTTCTACTATTCCCCCAGAGTACCGCTCTGACTCTGCAGTTTTCTCAGTTCCCACTGCTTCACAACTGGTCTGGAAATGAAGAGAGATGGTGTGCTACATCTTAGTGACAAAGACAAAGGGAACACTTGTATTCTAGGAGAACTTTGATTACAAAGGCATGGGAAGGTAGATTTCGTGGCTTGAGGCCATTAAATAAAAATACTGGATAAGCCCATGAGCTTTGTTTCCAGTCTGTAAAACAGACTATGAGATTGTCTTCATCTATAAAATGCATAGACAGCTGTCTACCCTTGCATTAAATAGCACAATATATCCATATACTCTACCACCCAGAGGGACATCCCGTCCTTTGCTAGGAATTGGCAGGTGCTGGCAGAGATGAGACAATGTCGGCTGGATTGGGAGACAGACTGTTCTGTTGTGTCCTGGCTGAGCCCAGCAGGGTAAACAGTGTTAGAAATGAACTGGCATCCTGGGCTTGCTAAGGCTGTGTGGCAGCACCTCCCCTCTCCCTACCACATCCTCAGCTGGAACAGGAAAGTTTGGGTACAAAAAGCCAGTAGCTCTGTAGGGCTGTGTCTACACTGCTGGCACAGAGGTACACGGCGGAGTCCTCCTGTTCCAAGGAGCTCATGTTCATTTCAGAGTGGTAGTCACTGAACTGCTTGGCTGAGAATCGATCAGTGATGATGCCTTTACTGTACTCTGTCTTCTCATAATATGAAACAAGGAACTGGGGGCCCTGGTCTCGAGCCTTCTGGTACCAGTATACACTCTTGTGTCCTGAAATGGGATAGCATTTCAGAGTGGCCTGTCCCCTCTTCTCTGTGATTAGGTATCTTGGGGTCTGGGTGACTCCAACATCCACTGAACCTGTGGAGGAAACACACAGAAGCTGAACTTCCAGCTCACAAATTGTGTTATTCAGTAGCAACCAAAGCCTGTGGACTCAGAGGATGCCCCCTCTGTGCTCAGGACTCACCTGCTCCCAGGAGACAAAGGGCAGCCCAGCAGAGGATCCTGGCGCCCCAGGCAGAGTCAGGCAGGACAGGGGCAGGCATGTCCCTGCTCGGGGTGCTGGGCTCCTGGGGTGACAGAGCAAAGTTTAGTTCCTCCTTTTCTCTGGAGGAATGTCCTGTGATGTCACTGTTGTGATGTGACTGTCCCCGTAGCTCCTGTAGGCACCTGCAGCCCTGATGGGCTCACTGAGCCAGGCCTTCCCTCACTCTGTTCCTCCTCCAGGCAGGGGAGCGGGCCGTGCTGAGCTAGGCAGGGCAGGTTTGGGGTAGACTTCCTCCTCACAGCTTCTCTAGGTTTCCCCTGAGGCAGGTGCCCCCATGTGTACCCCTAGCTCAGGTTATCCAGGCTGCCCCACAGAAGCCCCTTCCCACTTATTAAACGCAGGCTCCAGAGAGGCCTCTGCCCATGCAGGCTGCAGTTCATCTCTCTCTGCCTGACAAACACTAGAGCTTATCAGGTGACATGAAAAGACCATGACTGCTCCCTCCCGTGCCGCCACTGCCGCTAGCTCATCAAGAGATGTCCCTGGGACCAGCAGTTAGTGTAATGGCTATGTCGCTGGACTCCCATGTAGTCGACCGTGGTTCGCGTCCCGGACTCGGTGGCTTAAAACTCACGCCAGGTGCGTGTGCATGTGTGCCCAAGATCCCGAGAGGAGAATGGAGGAGAAGGGATTGTGGCATGGCCATCCCCCCTGGGGGGTGATTTCTCGCTTTCTGTCTCTCTGTCTCTCTCTGTCTGTCTGGCGAGCGCAAGCGCCCTATAGTGAAAACCTCTCCAAAAAAAAAAAAAAAAAAAAAAAAAAAAGAGATGTCCCTGGTACAGGATCCTAGCCAATACTGTGTCCTTTGATCTTCCCTCTTCTGGAGATTTGGAAAACACACTGGGTGGGTGTGCGTGCATACACTAAATCCCAAGAGGAGGGATTGCAGCTTGGCCATCTCTTCTGAAACATGATTTCTCTCCTTTATCTGTGTGTGTGTGTGTGTGTGTGTGTATGTGCGCACGTGCACGCACGCGTGTAATTTACGTGCATGTGTGAGCACAGACGCCTCATAACAGGAAAACAAAAACAAAAACAAAAAAAACAGAAAATCTTCCCTCTCCCAGATAGATCAGCCTGCAGCTCAGTGGATCTGCAGCGCCCTCACATGGCCAGCTGTGTAGTCACAGGATGCAGGTCTAATGAGGCTGTGGGAAGAGGCTCTGAGCTGAGTCAGGTGTCAGGATCTGCCAGGGACAGCACAGCTCTGGCTGATTGCAGTTTTCAGTCCCAACATCATCTTTTGCATGTGATAGTGAGGGAGCATGCAGCAACATTTATGAAAACGGGGAATAAAAATTCTAAATCTCAATTGTTATTTTAGGAGAGACATGCCAGGGAGTCATTAGAAGCCAGCTGCCCTAGGAATGGAGTGAGCCCTGTGTGTGTCCAATCAATGCCCCAGGGCGTTGCTGCCAGGACCCCACGTCCTGCTCTGGGCTGTCTCCTCATGTCTCTCTTTCTCTTCCTGTTATTGGGTAAGCACCACCCCCTGGGTGTTCCAACAGCAGTCCACAGTGGTGCTCTACATGCTGTCCCTTGGAGAGCCCAATTTCTGCCTGGTTCCTGCATTCCCTGTCGATGGTCTGGGCAGCAGTTGGAGCCCCTCCAGTGCTGGGTGAAACAATTTTGTCCTGAAAGCAGTTTAAATTCACCGTCAGACTGGCAAGATATGAAACGTTGCCTCTAATCTAGGATCATCCATTAATTTTAGTAGTGAAAGCAAACAACAATAAAAAGAACAAACACCTTCTTTAATTCGTTAATATCCGTGCTGCTTTTTGCCATTAATTCCTGGCGATGGTGACTCTGTCCATCCTAGCACATCTCTCTGTAGCTGGATCACAGGATCAGATGCCTCTCTTTGCTGGAATATAATGCAGTTTGAAGATCTCCACAGATCCAAAAACACCTGGTCAAGACAGTCAGTTCTCAAGCATGCTCCTGGTGACCCTACAGTAGGTGTGTGAGGGGAGGACAAACAGACCCACCAGACGCCGAGTGGAGCTAGGAGGAAACTAATGAGGCACCATGTATGAGACTGTACATCCATGCTGGACAGTGTGACAATCAGAGCAGTGCCCAGTTTGGGGGCAGGGGGGTTATCAGTGATAAACATGGCATCAACCCCATTGGCAGTTACCATGGAGACAGTGATTTGCAGCTGTAAGTGTCAGTGTTTACTACCATGAAGCCACTGGTAACAAATATGTGCTTCAGGTCATCCTGATGGATCTGGAGCCTGGTACAATGTCAGGTCTGCACTCTGGCCAGATCTTCAAGCCAGACAACTTCATGTTCAATGGCATGGAGGTTAAGTCACTGGATCCCATATGGCCAACTCTGTAGTTCAAGTCCTGGAACAGGTGGCTTGAAAGACATGCTTGGTGCCTGTGTGGGTTCACACACACAGACATGAATGGAGGAGAAGGAATTGCAGTGTGGCCATCCTCCTGGTAGGGAGGTAGGGGAATGAACAGCAGTAATTTCTCACTCTCTTTCTCTGTATCATATAAAATAAGTAAAGAAGAAGAAGAAGGAGAAGGAGGAGGAGGAGGAGGAGGAGGAGGCGGAGGTGGAGGGGGAGGAGGAGAAGAAGAAGTTACTTTACCTCTAAAAAAAATAAATAAAAAAAAATAAAAACCTCCTGGTCACCCTTCAATAAAGAGAGTCTTAGGGTTAACAGTCAGAACAGATTCATTGTAAGCAATCTCCTTAATTCAGAAATCTAGCAGAATCTTTAGCTACTGTCATTTTTCCAAGTAGCCCTCTCTGTTCTTGGTGAAGCTTCCTAGGTAATTGTGCATCATCTAGTTTTAGAGAGGGCCTCTTTACTAGGAACTGAGGGAGACCTGGTAGAGGCAGCTTTCTCTGTTTGCTGGTTGACACCCCACCACCACCACCATTATCCCTGACATGATGCATCACCTTGCTATCCAGATGCCAGATTAGAGAACATTAACTCTGAAAAGGCCTCTGAAATAACTTCATTTCTATTTCCTAGTGTGTGTGTGAGATGCACTTCTTATTAACGTTTAACATAGATAATTGTCCTTACACAGAAACCACTCACTCAGGCATACGTTTATGGTTGTCAGGACATTAAAGAACTGCTGAGAGAACAAATAGCTCTGTCACAAGCCTCAGAAATCATCCTTTGTCTCTGAAGTCCAGTGGCCACACTGCCATGTTCCTCAACCCTCTCTCCCCACTTCCCTGCAAATCCAAAGAAGATAAGATTTGTCTCTAACTTTGTAACACAAGGAAATTTACCTATTTCCAGCTTCTGAGAGTCTCCCTTTGAACACTAAGTTATTTATTAAACTGTGGCTTTTAGCCTCACCATTTCTTCTTTCATCACTAACCTATACAAGATAAAGGAACATATAGATTTTATTTCACATTTCCAATAAATTTCCAACTATTTAGAAAGAAAAATTGATTAGAAGCAGTTTGGATTTTAATGAACATTGTTAACATTGTTTTCCCCTACATAAAGGGACCACTTCTTTGCCTCTCCTTCCTCATTTTATCAATAGCTCTTCACAAGTTCCCTTCCCTAGTCTATCCATATTCATTTCTCTGCTGCATCTTGTAATAGGAGTCATCTTCTCAAAGCTCAATTGTTCAGGTGCTGGGCCACTGGCCAACCACCTCTAGTATGTATTCCCAGTGCCAACACCACAATGTGTTTACCTCTGCTGGTGTCCAGCACACAGACTCCTTCCCCTGCCATCTGATCTGAAGACAGCCAGCACTAAACAGTTCTAGACTTTCTTAACCTCCATCTCTGTGAAGTAAGACTAAGACCAACTCACAAAGTATTATGATTTAATAGTACTGTAGTCTGTAACAAACTTAATAAATGTCCATCTTATTCTCCTTTCCTATCTCTTCATGCAAGGGAAAAGGTTAGCGTTCTTAGACCTACCAGGTTTGAGTGGTCAAATATGGAAGATTTATTGCTGAGAGAAGCAAACCAGGCTATGAAAGAGAGACATTGTATGTCTCCACTTAATATATACTGTCTACACTCTATGGTAGAGACTAAAAGATAAAAAAAAAAAGCATTGAAAACAGTTATGGACACTGGAGACAGTGTGGAAGTAGGGTGGGAGAAGGCAAGAGTATAGGGAGGAAAATTAGAGAGAAAAAAATAGAGATGCAAGATATTTGTGGGATACAGAAATAGTTTATTACCTGTTGATGATAACGTGTATAGTATTCTCAACTGGACTGGTCTGAGATGTATTTCATGTTGGGTAAATTCTCTTTATAAGCTAAATGACTATAGTAATCAAATGTATAAAATTATAATAAAATAACAAAAAAAAGACCCGCCAGGACTAGGAGTGATAGAAAAGATTGACTCATCAACTAGATTCTGGGATGGAAAGGACTTTGGAGCAAAAAGAGGCCTTCCAGACACTTTTGGAAGGTCTGGTAGAATTTAGGGAACAACCTGGTAAAGTGTAAAATGGTGGGTCCTGAAGGCACCTGTCTACCCATTATGCAATATGAAGCAACTAACAAGAGAAATTTAGATCTACATATATAGACATTATAAAAATTAAATTAAATTAAATTTTAAAAGACCAAAGTACAGTAAAAGTGCAGGGAGGACTTTAAAGTAGATAAGGTCTTTGCACTATCACTGCATGGCATGCAAAAGCTCTAAACAAAGGCTTAATCTACTGCTGGGCTTTATAGAGAAAAGAAACTTAAGCATTAGCCAGAGAAAGCCAGGAGAGGCTTGTTTAGAAGCATGAGGTACTCCACAACAAGTACACAGCTTTGCTTCCCTTTAGAAAAACAGGCACAGAATGGCTCAAGGCCACTGGCCCACCTGACCCCCACTTTTATTTGTCTGTCCTTTCTCAACGCACAGACCTTGCCCTCAGGGTGCCTTATCTCTGTGCCCTCAGGCAGGGGCAAAGGAAAAAATGTATGCATGTGGCAGTTGAACTACACAGATGACTTCATTGTGCTGATTGTGAACTATTGGTTGTTGGAGAAGTCATGACATATTTTTTCTATGCAAAACTGCATCATGACTTTTCCCACAACCCAATATATGACTTCTACTTCTGAAAACCTGATCATGAGAGAATGGAGGCTCTGACCTCTTAGTCTAGAACAGGCTCTGATTATTTCCCTTAATTGAAAAGGAGGGTAAAGGAGCACCTCGTGGATAAAGGAGAACCTTCCTGCATTTCCAAACTGAATAAAAGCTAAGGTCCATTTTCACATCTTTCAGGTTCTAATAATGGTTGTCTTTGTTTCTAAGTCACAGTACTATTACAATGTCAGTTATAATAGTCTTTCAGGGGTCAACAGTAGGCCACCAGTTTCTCAAATATGACATTAGATAATTCATGGGGAGAGATGTTGTCCCTAGGGAAGATATTTTCATCTCAGTCTTTCATGATTCAACTCTTTGAAATTGGTAGTCTATTTTTGCTCACTGCCTAAAGAAATAAAACTGCATTAGTGTTTAAAGCATACATGTGATTCATTAAAGAAAAGCTAGGGCTTTGGTCTTCCCTTGGGTCATCCTAGGTGATCAAGTATTTGATTATTTCTGACCTTAATGACTTTCACTATTCCTAATGGATTAATTACATCTTTACTCTAAATGGAGCCCCTGCTGTCACAATTGGCCTTTCCTGTCTGGTGAACGAGGGGGAAAAGGTAAAGGCCCTGCTCAGTATCCTGCATCTCATTCCGGGTGTGGACTGGAGGATGCTGGTGACCCTCAGAGTCATGTCTCTGGCAAAACCCATGTGGGCATGGACATCCAAAATATGTGGACATGGACATACATGATATAGTTTGGGGTATCAGCCTCATGATTCCAAGGTCATCTGAGAGATATTTATGCCTTGATAAAAACCATTAGAGAAGTCATATTCTTTCTAACCCACTACCTATGAATACCAGAGTTTTACATTATGTTTCTTATCACCTGGCAGTGATTAACTGCCCCATGCCTAGAATGCCCCATGCCCCATACTGGAATCCATGGGGCCTGTAGGGAAGATGACTAGAGACAGGCCCAGGAAGGTGGAGAGAAGATGTGAAGTTCAGCCCCACAGAAAGGCTTAAGATCCAGTTACACATCCATAACAGGGATTTCTCATCTGCTCCCAGGACTCACCTGATTGCAGAAGACAAAGGGATGAAAGTTCCCAGCACTGTGTCCAGATTTCTGGAGTAGCTAAGTGTAAGTCTTTCCTCGTTCATTCTTTTTGTTTAGAGATTTTTGCTGTAGGACACATGCGCTCACCAGAGAGACAGAAAGTGAGAAATTACCCCCCGGGGGCGATGGTCATGCCACAGTCTCATCTCCTCCATTCTCCGTTGGGGTTTTGGGCCTGCACACACACGTGCCCAGCATGAGTTTGAGCCACCAGGTCCAGGACTTGAACCACAGTCGACTATGTGGGATTCCAGCAACATAACCAATCTGCCATCTTCTGGTCCTTCCTTATTCATTCCTTAATGTTTAAAAACTGGATACTAGTACCCAACACTGCTATTGGTAATGGCAATAAAATGGGGAAATAAAAACATCCATCATCCCCATACTCATGGAGCTTAATCTAGGGAGAGAGAGGAGTCTCTGTTAGAGAGTCACACAGATTCATGTACAACAGCAATTGTGCTAAATATAAAATGAACGTAATAAGCTATGAGCACTTATAAGAAGAAGATATGGCCTAGAAATACAGTTGAAGACATGCTTAAGAAGGCGCTGGTGGTTAAACTGAGGTATGGGAGCAAGACAAAGCAAACAGGAGACTTGTGTTGAAGCAGGGAATACCGCCTGCAGGAGGGGAAAGCCCTTTGTGGTAGGAGCATGGTTACATATGAGGAATGAGTCTAGTGGAGGCTGATATGGCTGAAGCAGAGCTGAGGGTTCACGGACCCGGAGAGAACCAGTAGGAGGAAGGCTGAAGGTTGAGATGAGAATGTGGTGAGGAAGATAGAATCATGAATGACAGTGGGGAAAAGAATACAGATCTGTGGTGTCAAACAGTGTTATTATTAACTAAGTTCAAATAAACGTTCTTTTCCATGAGCATCTAAAGGGAATTCTTCAGTAGGCCAGAACAGAGGGAGCTCCAAAGGTGAAGCCACAAAAGGGGGTGTGGAAGAGATTTGAGTCCATTCACTTCATGCTTTGGGTGGATTTCCTCACCCTGCTAAGACTGACCTGAGTTAGAGCCTATGCACCAAACAGTCTCCTGAAGACAGAGCTCACAGAGCTCAAAGGCCCCTCTGGCAGTCTGGGAGAGGACCCTGTGAGACAATGTCTTCCCGACTAGGCCATGGCCACACATATCTACATATCTTCTGGGGACCCTTGTGTGCGGAGGAAGGAGGCTGTGGGATGACTGCTGGAATAAGAGACACAGAGGTCTGGGAGCAGCTGTCAGACACCAGGGTGATGTGTCTGGCTTTGCAGTAAAGTCACAGACTCATCAGGAATGAATTAATTGTGCTTGCTCTAACGGACCAGCCTTAGCCTAGATTCAATGTTGAGATCCGTACACAGAGTCAAAAACAGTAATTATGGACATGTCAGTGCCACTTCTTCCAGGGACCTTGGTTGTCTCAGCAACTGTGGGGCCTGTGATAAAGGGAGGTAAGCTCTGAAGACAGTGCCGGGGAGGAACCCCAATAATGTAGACACACAGCAGAGAAGTCAGGACAGATGGGGTGATAGAGGGGATGTTTCTTCAGTCTGTATGTTGGGGAAATATGACCTGGCCCTCAGTGGTGTCCGTAGGGGATGTCACTGTCTCTATCAGCTGGTCATTTGGTCATCTACCCTCTACCCTCTACTGCCCTCCCACTTGCAGTCATAAATCTTCCCCACGTGGCCTTTTATGAGGCAATAGCCGTGGAAGGTCTTGTATCATCGTGCTTCATCTATCTCTTCACATCATCTTGCGGTGTGCTCGGGCTCCCTCTGCTCCAGCCGGAAGATGGAATCCACGTTCACTTGTCTCCTCATATGTGCTGAGTTCTTTTCCTCCCTGAAGATTTTTTTCACAGACTGTTCCTTCCACACTGAACATATGCTCCTTCTGATGCCTAGATATCTACTTCATCCCCGACATGAAAATATATTTCAGGTACGTTTATTCTTAGATGTGAAAAGTAAAATTGAAATTTTACTAGAATAAATTAAGGTAAGTATTTTTAGGCATTTATTTGAGGGAGGATTCTTTTAGTCAAGACACAAGGAAAACTATAATTTCAGTTGCATTAAATTGAACTCTTACACATCAAAACGTACCATAAAAGATGAAAATGTAGGCTGTGAAAAGCCATGAGGATTCAAAGCAAATGATAAAAATAAAAATGAGTATAGAAGTATACATTCCTAGAGTTGCCCAGGAAAAGGCCCTAATAATAATCAATGATGATGTAGGAGCTTCCACCTGCTGCCCATCTGGACACAGAGGCAGGGCTGGGGCTGGATCCTACCAGCCAGGACACAGGAGATTACAGTGAAGCAGGTGAGCATTGCAAAATGTATGAACTTTGTAAACACAAACACGTTTGTATCCTGATTTTTACAAACCATGAGACATTGAGGAAATGACTTACTGCCCCTTTTATTTTTTCTACTATGATGCTTTTTGTTTGTATAGTTTGATCCATTTTACTTAAACATTTTTTTAATTTGCATGTAATCACTGTACATCTTTACAGGGTACATGGTTTTTCCCCAGCATGAATACAGGGCATATTAGTTAAGACAAAGACATTACCATATACGTTATCAACATATAACTTTCCGTACTTGTGTCTGTTAAATGTTTCGTTTGTTTAATTTTTTCCTGATCTCTCTCTCCACCCCATTATCTTCCCCCTATCACCCACCCAGTACTATATTGTCCCTAGGATCTGTAGTTGCTCCCTGCTATTATACCTCCCAGTCTTTCAGTTTCTACTATAGCTTTTACATCTGTCAAGTGAGTATAAAAGTATTTGATTGGCATGACTGTGCTAAAGCTTTAAAACAAATAATATATACAAAACATCTAGCACATGTTAGGGACTCAGTTGTTTCTTCTAGTGAAGTTACCCAGGACTTGATAGGTTACAAGAAGGTATCACTAAAGAAGTAGAAATACTAGCACACACATGTGAACCGAGCTTCTCTGTAGGCTGAAAGTTCCCTGAGCTGAGCAGGATAAAGGAAGTACCTTTGAAATTACTAAAAACATTTCTTGAAGAGCAAAGCCTGGGAGGAAGCCCACGTGCTCTCACTGCCAGAGCCCAGGTAAGAAGTTTCTGCACAGAAGGTCAGTGACTCTGCAGGGCTGTGCCAAGCTGCTGGCACAGAGATACAGGGCCGAGTCCTCCAGCTGCAAGGAGCTCACATTCATCTCAGAGCTGTAGTTACGGAACTGGTGAGCTGAGAACCGACTGGGGAAGTTTCCCTTTGCTCCTTGTTCTTCTCTGTAATATTGAAAAATGAACTGGGGGCCCTGGCCCAGGATCTGTTGGTACCAGTACACGTTGTTGTGTCCAGACATAGGGGAACATCTCAGTGTCACTTTCTGTCCTTTTGTTTTGATCAGGTGTCTTGGAGTTTGAGTGACTCCTGCCTCCACAGGGCCTGTGGGAGAAGCAGGAGAATGAGCACAGGAGAGTGCCTGTTGGTTCCAAGGTAGAGGGGAGGATTCAGGAGTCAGTAACTCAGACCTGGGAGGATCCCTTGTCCCCAGACTCACCTGCTCCGAGGAGACAAAGAATCATGCAGGGAAGGAGCCTGGAGCCCATGGTGCAGCCGGGCTACACTACACCTCTGTGCTCAGGGTTTTGGTCCTCTTGGTTAGGAGCTGAATTATCAGCTTTGCTTTTCCTAATTCAAAGACAATCCATTTATGTCACTGTCCTGTTGTCATCTTACGTGGCTTCCTGAGGCCCAGACTTCCCCACTATTCTGCAGAGCAGAGGGCTGGGTTAGGGCAGAAGCTTCTCCGATGAGACAGTTGTTACTTTCCCAGCACAACCCTCAGTGCTCAGGACATCCCGTATCTCAGCAGCCTTCTTCCTCATCCACTGCTTGCAGTCCTCCAGGCTGAAACACACACACCTGTCCATCCACTGAGTACGAGATCTGTGACTTATCCTCCTATTCCCACTGCCAGAGTGTCTTCACATCATCTCTGACGGTGGCTGCAACCCCAGGTTTCACTTTACATTTCTTGTTCTACATCTCTTGTTCTCAGCATTTCCATCTCCTCCCCTGACTGCCCAGTCATCAAAGTTAGTTCATCTGATCAGGTCTAGCAGGAGCCTAAGTTAGTTCATCTGATCAGGTCTAGCAGGAGCCTAAGTTAGTTCATCTGATCAGGTCTAGCAGGAGCCTAAGTTGTCTACAAATTATTCGAAGTGAAACTTCCCCAGAAATAATTCTATGGCTTTATCAGCTCACAATACAAATTGTGAGCTGATTTTAGGATTTACTACTGTTAAGCCATTTTAGGATTTACTACTGTTAAGCCCATCATTTGATGCATAACAGTCTGCATCATGTAGATTTGTCCCTTCGGGCCTGCCCCACCTTCCAAGGCTGACCGCTATGGAATCTATGTATTGACGCATTTTTCTTCTGTCTCCCAAGGGAGTTTGGCTTATGAGTGAAGTCTATTCTCTTTGCTCACTTCCAGCTAGAATGCATTGCAGAGTAACTATTTTTCTCCACCAGTGGATACAGCACTATATAGCAGCCTTCTCCCAAAGCTATATCATTCAACTGCCCAGAACTTAAATCTAATGCTCCTTATTTCAGACCAGTGTGAGCAAAAGCCACTCACTTACACTAGCTCCAGGGTGCTTCTCTTTCCATTCCTGAGCTTTTTTCACCCTGCCACCCCTTTGACAATGGTTTCTTCATCCTCCCTCTTCACTTTTGCTAGGATGTTGACCAACAGATCAAGAAAGAAAAAACAAAATGAGTCTTAAAAAGTGCAGTTCGCCTTTAAAAAACATGTTTTAACATTCTACAATTTGAGATAATGATATTTCTACCATTCTTTAAGTAGCAATAACAAACATTCTAGCATTTTGCAATGATCATCTAAGAAAGTCACCTGATGCATTAAGAAATATGCAATGTGAAAACAATGTGACAAGGATACAAAGTCCAAAGAGGTTTCAGTTTAAAAAAAAAAGTCACGGACCAGCAGTTAGCATAATGGCTATGTCGCTGGACTCCCACGTAGTCGACTGCGGTTCGAGTCCCGAACCCGGCGGCTTAAACTCACGCCGGGCGCGTGTGCCTGCGTGCCCAAGATCCCGAGAGGAGAATGGAGGAGAAGGGATTGCGGCGTGGCCATCCCCCCTGGGGGGTGATTTCCTGCTTTCTATCTCTCTGTCTCTCTCTGTCTCTCTGGCGAGCGCACGCGCCCTATAGCAAAAACCTCTCCCAAAAAAAGTCACTAAAAATTCTCACCTCATCCTTTCTCTGCAACAAATTTTTTTAAATGAGCAATTTAAAAACAGGCACTTTACAAAAATAAATAAGATAGGAATGAGTAATACACATAATATTAAAGGTAAATATTGCTTATCAGGGAAATAATGAGATACCACTAAAGATCCAATAGAATGACTACGAGTAAAAAGATTGAGAACACCAAATGGTGAAATGTGAAACCAGGGAACTCCCACTCCCTGTATTATAAATTATTACAACCACTTTGGAAAATAGTTCAAATGTTCCTATTAAAGCTAAACATGTATCTACCCCCATGATTCAGTAATTGTACGGAAAATAAATACGTTTTTCAACAAAGAATTGTGCACAAATGCCCCAAGCAGTTTTCTGCATAATAGTCAAATACTGATGTAACCAGATATTTTTCCACAGGAAAGTGAATAAACAAATGATGGTGGGGTGGAGTCAGCAGATAGGATTATGGTGAAGGCACTCAACTCCCACATGGCCAACCATGGTTTGAGTCCCAGATGTGGCAGCTTGCTCTCTCACTTTCCCTTTTTCTCTCTCTGTGTCTCTCCCTGGTCAAATTAAAAAATAATAATAATAAATAACATTAAATAAATAATTCTTTTAAAAAATGATGGTATATTTACACAATGGAATACTACTCCAAAATAAGAAGAAATAAACTACTGATACACAGAACAGTATGAAAACATTTCAAGAATATTAACTTTTGAGGAAAATAAGTTGCTATGGATTTTAACTTATCCCCCAAAATGTCCCATGTTGAAATTTGTTTGTCACAATATTAAGATGATGAAAACATAATCTAGCTATGGAATTAAGAGGCAGAGACTTGGTAAATGATTAGGATTAGATAAAGTCACTAGGGTGTGGTCCCCATGATTGAACTTGTAGCTTTATAAGGAGAGGGAGTGAGAACAAAGCAGAGATGTATGGATGTGGACAGACACATGAAAACATTTCAAGAATATTAACTTTTGAGGAAAATAAGTTGCTATGGGTTTTAACTTATCCCCCAAAATGTCCCATGTTGAAATTTGTTTGTCACAATATTAAGATGATGAAAACATAATCTAGCTATGGAATTAAGAGGCAGAGACTTGGTAAGTGATTAGGATTAGATAAAGTCACTAGGGTGTGGTCCCCATGATTGAACTTGTAGCTTTATAAGGAGAGGGAGTGAGAACAAAGCAGAGATGTATGGATGTGGATAGACACAGCTCTTGCCCTCTCACCATGTGATTCCCCATATTCTACAAAGGGTCCCCATCAACAAGAAGACCATCACCGGGTGTAGCTCCTTGTCTTTGGATCTCCAAAACCATGAGCTAAATAAACCTCTATTGTTTATAAATTACCTATTCTGTAATATTCTGTTAAAACAACAGTGAACAAACTAAAACCAAAGTCAAAGGACCAGCAGATGACATAATGGTTACCTCTCTGGACTCCCACATAGTAGATCCTGTTTCCTGGAACCAGTGGCTTAAAATACCCTGGGTGCATGCGCATGCATGCCCAAAATCCCAAGAGGAGGATGGAGGAGAAAGGACTGGCCATCCCCCTGTGGGGGGAGGGTGATTTTTCACTTTCTGTCTGTCTCTCCAGCAAGCACAAATGCCCTACAACAAAAATTTCTGTTTGAAAAAAAAAAAAAAGAAAACTTGCTCCTGGGTGTAAATGTCTATCTATAAGATACTAAAGAAGGGATACAGTCAGAGGACAAAACCATGATTGCCTCATTTTATTGTATAATATTTTATGAGAAAAAAATTGAGATGCTTATGGGTTTTAATCCAAGGCAAAGTAATAGTAAAAATAAGGTTTCTTCCTTAATCTATCCTTAGAAGACTTAAAACCCTGTCCTATGCTCCACAGATCCTTGGTAGAAACTTAGATTATTGTCACTTTTGATAATTCACCTAGCTGATGGTCTTTTACCCTGCTGTTTGTTGCTTGTTTATTAGTATGTTTTATAACTTGCTATTGATACAATTTTTTTCCTCCAGAAAATGTTTTTTTTTTGGTGTCCAGCAAAATTAAAGCCATGGGGCTAGCAATTGCCATGTTGGTTTTAGTGCTGGATTCACACATGGCCAACCATGGTTCAAGTTCCAGACCTGGTGGCTTTTCTTTCTCACTTTCTCTTTCTTTCTTTCTGTCTCTCTTAGTGAACACATGTGCCTTATGGTAAATTAAATAATAGTAATAAAATAAATAAAAAATCAATACATAATTCTACAAAAAGAAAGAAATTAAAGCCAAAGAGGAAGGCCTGACAGAGGCACAGCAGTAAAGCATGATGCTTCATAAGGCTGACACACACAGGAAGATGCGCCTCCCTGAGTACACCAGGCACATGTGTGCCCGTCACTGGCTGACCTTGGGGATGGGTGGCTGTGTCAAGACCCTGCTGGGGGTGCTATCTCTCTGTTTCTTTTTCTCAAGGAAGAAATAAATTAATACACTTTTAAAAATGTGACTTTATGTAATAGTTTTAAACCTGGAGAACTCCAAATTGCTCAGGGAATTTAAAGCTGCTCAACTGCTTTCCACTTTGCTCTTCCCCTGCAACCACTTTGCTCTTCTCCTTGAAAAGAAAATGAGACACAAATTTCATGTTAGATGTTAGTGTTCCTCTACTTTACTTAGCTATTAGAATATTCCAAATTGACCAAAATAGCATTATATTCTCTGCATTTACACATGCACAGTGATGGATCTCAGCTCCTGATAAAGTTCATGCTGCATCAGGCCCTTCCAACTGGGATCTCCATTGCTGGGCAGTCTGGGGAGAACTGCAGAGAGAGCAGCCCTTTCTGCCGTTAAGACAGAAGGAAATGTCCACCTGTAGCTGTGGCTGCCCTTTTAGTGTGGAGAGCGTCTGGCTGTGCAGTGCTGTGGACTGGCTGTGGGCACAGAGGTTTAGGGAGCTAGGCTGGTGCTGGTCAACTCCAAGGTCAGGGAGAAATTCTCATTCTTGGCTCAAGAGACACTGCACTACTCTGCGGCATCTTACTTTGAAGTGCTGCCAACACTACATGAATAATGAATCAGCCTTGGCCTCTGTCCTGGGTCTTGTGGATACTAGAACATTGTGCAAGGACTTGTATACTGAGAACACTCCAGGATCTCCTTTTCCTGTGTGTGTAACCTGGTGTCTTAGTGCCTGGGGATCCTGGGATTCAAGAGGCCCATTAGAGAGGCAGACATAAGACTGAACTTAAGAAGTGAACCTGCAGAGAAAAGGGAAAGTCTTTGCAAATCCAGGATACGACTTTCAAACAAAGTTGGAATTTACCTGTTCCCAAAAGACAAAGGGTCACACAGAGTTTGGGGACAATGGCAGGTCAGGGTGAGAAAGGGCCTATCCCAGCTAACTGCTGTGGCCCTCAGGATGGAGAACTGTTGCTCTGAGCTCCTAATGGACAGATGGGTGGGCTTGTGCTGTCACTTCACCACCCTCTCAGACTACCCCAGGATCCCTTCTGGCTGGTCTCAGGCAGATCAGTCACCTTTCTGCAGGATTGTTGCAAGGGTTGTTGCTTAGCAAGGCTCACAGGGAAGAGGGAATGTAGCAGCCATGCGTGACTATGGGCACAACCCACCCTGTTGTTTCTCACATTCCTCTGAGACAGTTGCTCCCCTAGAGGCACCTGCCCCTGACATCACACTGTCTTGCCAGATTCTTCAACTGTGGATCTCATTAAAGTTTGTAGGGACTTTCCACCCTCCGCATAGCTGTGGGTAGCCTATGAATAACGGAAAACTTCTTCAACGTCTGCATAATATTGGATCCAAACCCAAGTTTTTCTTAACCCTTTTTCTCCCAGACTCTCCCCTGGAGTACCTAAGGTCCCAGTGGCCTCGCAGTGCCATCTTGTGGCCAATATGTGAAGTTTCATCATCATTTCCTTCACAACGGCCTTCAGGATGCTGGATAATAACTGCATTGTCAGCAGGGAGAATAGTCCAGAAATATTATCCTGTAAGCTTATGGCCAACTCCCTTAAATCCTCGCCTCACACTAATTCTAACCCTGACCTCATTAATAGCAATAAACAACAATGCAAATAAATAAATAAGACTATAAACATGACCCCAAAACTATTATCACCAAAGGACTGGACAGAAGATGAGATTGCCTGAAAATTGGGTCAAGTGCATGTGACTACAAAGTAAAACTGGAATATAGAAAACTATAGGATGTCTTATATGGCAGTAAACAGTCACAGAGGAAGTAGTATCTACTGGGGAAAGTAAGGGTGAGCGGAATTATGGTAAGCCAAGGATATTTTACACTAAATGGGTAACTTATACTATGCACATCTGATGAGCTGAGCAGTGGAGAGAAGCAGATGTGTGCTGGTAAGAAATAAGCACACGCTGTTACCAAAACAGAAGGTGCATCTCCCAGGGGACCGCACTGGAGTACATACCTTTTCTTCCTACTGTCTTATGGGCCAGCCCGGATGAACCATTTCCACTATTTTGTTTTTCACTTTTTTTTTTTCTTTTTCTTTCTTTTTTTTTTGGTGGGGAGAGGTTTTTGCTATAGGGTGCATGTAATCACCGGACAGACAGAGAGAGACAGAGAGACAGAAAGCGAGAAATCACCCCTCAGGGGGGATGGCCACGCCACAATCCCTTCTCCTCCATTCTTCTCTCGGGATCTTGGGCACGCACGCACACATGCCCGGCATGAGTTTAAGCCACCGGGTCCAGGACTCGAACCGCGGTCGACTACATGGGAGTCCAGCGACATAGCCATTACGCTAACTGCTGGTCCCGCATTTCCACTTCTAATACTGACCCCTGTGCCCCTCTCTCCATCCAAGTTAGGCTTGATCTAGCACTTGC
This sequence comes from Tupaia tana, assembly GCA_026018925.1. Lineage (NCBI taxonomy): Eukaryota > Metazoa > Chordata > Mammalia > Scandentia > Tupaiidae > Tupaia > Tupaia tana. The sequence goes on from JAKSZU010000003.1 coordinate 13,133,884, forward strand.
TCCTCAGGCCCCCATGGACCAACTCACGGTTTCTCCTTTTCTGAGCTCTGGCTCAAGCAGAAGTACTCTCTCCTTCCTTCGAAATCTCATGATAATTCACTCGGACCTTTCTCATGGCTTCCTCATATGCCCTTTTTTTAAAAAGATTTTTTGCTACAGGGCACATGTGCTCGCCAGAGACAGAGACAGAGAGACAGAAAGTGAGAAATCACCCCCCAGGGGGAATGGCCATGCTACAATCCCTTCTCCTCCATTCTCCTCTCGGGATCTCGGGCACGCACGCACACGCGCCTAGTGTGAGTTTAAGCCACCGGGTCCGGGACTCGGACCACGGTCGACTACATGGGAGTCCAGCGACATAGCCATTACGCTAACTGCTGGTCCCTCATATGCCCCTTAACTGAGCTTTTTTATTTCAACTAGACTGCAGGTCAGGATAATGAACCTTAAACAGTGCCTCCATCACAGGACATGTAAAATGACTGCCTTTAACTGCTTCGCAAATACTGTTTCTTCTATGTCCTGAGTTGTACCTGAACCAAAGAGTTGAGCAATGGAAACGATCGCTGGTTAAACTAACTACAAAAGCCTTACCAAATCCCACACAACATGAACACGAAGGAATTGCTCTGCTAATTAGTGAGTTTGACAATGGACCAGAAACAAAGAAAACTCTGTTGAGTGTTTGAGAGGAAACTCAGAAGCCCAGGAGAGTAAGGCCCTACTGAGCCTGTGGGGGCCTGAGGGCAGGAGCCCTGGTGAGTCTGCCCAGAGTAGGTTACCCCTTGGGTGCTCTACACAAGCTCCAGGGGTTGAGGGGGAGAAGGGCCATGCTATATCTTGGGGAGCAGGACATTTAAGATGGTGTGATCCTTTGATACCTCAGCCAAAATTAGATCTGGTCCATTCCTGACTGGCCTGGGTCTGCTGAGTTTCCAGTGTTAACTAGTTGGCCCTGGGTCTGTCAGTAGCACACAAGAACAGTGTGGCTGCAAACTGGCTCACAGTCCAGAGCTATTGCTCACTCCATCTCGGTTACTGATGACTCCAGTAGCTTATGTAATATGCGATGAAGGATAATTAGTAAATAATGGAATAATGACACTATAAGTGACACCTTTAGTTAGAGTCAAAATAGACATCACTCTTCAGGACTGGCCTGCCCACAGGAGGTACAGATCTACACAGCAAGAAGGTTGGGGGCTAGAGAGGAAAAGGACTGTGTAGACCCCCTGAGGAGCAGGAGCAAAGGCGAGGTGAATTTGGAGCCCTCCTGGGCCCACAAGGGGTAATGGTGACTCCAAACCTCTGACAACACCCCAGAGATTTGTGGGTTACACAGTCAGGGGCAGACTGGGTGGAAAGGCCTTCCTGGAAGGTTTTACCAATTTACATGGTGTAAATACCACCGTGGCTGATGTCAAGCTCTCAGCAAGACTTCACCAAACAGAGACTTGGGAAGAGATGTGCATATTCGGGGGCAGTACGAGCTGGCTGCAGCACATCCCAGCCTCCAGAGCAAACCGTGCAGTGTTCTTCGATGTTCAATACCTGACCCCCTCAAAACAGGGTTTAGTACCTACAAAACAACCACCCGCCTCTTTTCATGTCAGGCTCAGAGGTGTCACCCTGGGCCTTGGAGTGGACAAAGGAACATTTGTGCAGAGAACTGCTGAGGGCCTGTACAGATTACAGAGGAAGGGTTATGCTGCCTGGGTGGAAGCTCCTCTCTGCTGGTTTGAAATAATTACATTGATGTGTGTCTCTCCTAAAACTCCAGAAGATGGGCTGTGGGCTACTTTCTTTAGAGAAGAGCCTCTATGCCTTCGTATTTGTTTTTTATTAAAATCCTCACTTCTCTCCCCTTGCACACTCACTCCTAGTGTGGATGGGAAGCCTTGCTGGCCTTTGTCACCTCTTCTTTCAGTACTTACAACTGAGGTCCACATTCTGTTGGAACCTAAGTGTCAGAGCGTTCTCACGGTCAGGAGTTCATGTCTCAGAGTTCATGTGGATGAAAGCGGCAGAAGTTGGAGGCAAGATCAAGGAAGGAAGTCCTTGGAATGGCATTCCAAAGACAGGGGACTCTGGTCTATACCCTGGTGTTTTTGACTCCCACAAGACATAGGGTAACAGCACAACAGAGCAATGAGTTCTTTGACAATGACACAACTAATAGTTACTATTTTATTGTTATTAATAATATTAGAACCAGGACAACTCCCTGCCAAGAACACTCACTTCCAGGGAAAGAATTTGGTGTTGAGTCACCTTGGGGTAGCTGCCAACACTTAGTAGCTACACAAGGTTGGGAGCACTAGCTCAGAGACATTCACCCAGTCTTTGAGCTTTGGGCTGTCCCTGAGGACTCTTAGAAATGTACCATCCTGGGGCCAGCAGATAACGTAACAGATACATTGCTAGACTCCCACATAGCCAACCGTGATTCAAGTCCTGGACCCAGAGGCTTGAAACTCACACCAGCTGCATGTTTGTGCCCAAAATCTTGAGAGGAGAATGGATTGCAGTGTAGTTAACCCCCTCCCGGGGGGGAGGGGTGATTTCCTACTTTCTGCTTCTCTTTCTGGCGTGCGTATGTGCCCTATAGCAAAAATCCTCTCCAGCTAGTACACACACCGTTAGCAAAAATCTCTTTAAAAAGAAGAGAAAGAAAGAAGAAAGAAAGAGAAAGAAAGAAAGAAAGAAAGAAAGAAAGGAAGGAAGGAAGGAAGGAAGGAAGGAAGGAAGGAAGGAAGGAAGGAAGAGAAAGAAATGTACCATCCATATTCAGATCAGCTCTGACCAGGGCTTTCAATTTCATAGACACAGATTGCTGCTTTGCCCACAGAACAGGAAGAATTTATCACAGTGTAATATTTCTAACTATATATAATACAAAAGAATAAAACAAATAAAAAGAAATAGCACTATTATAAAGAAAATAGCTCCTCTTGTTTAGTTAAAGGCCCCAGGGAAATGATTTTGTATCAAAAGCCTGGGACAGCAATTAAAATAGTCCCTGGAAAGCTGATTTCCTTGGGGAGTCAAGATGGAGCTAGCATGCCAGCAAAAGTACGCTTTAGTCTATCAAGACAGGAGCTGTGGGAAGGGAAAACAAAATAAAACAAGGAAAATGGGATGTTTAGACTTGGCAGATGAAATGAAGTATTATTATTATCACTATCATGTTTATCCAGTAACTGCCACAAAACTAGCAAAGATCTTCACTGCTACCAGGAAGACAGTTTGATACTGTATGTCAGAAAACACCCAAATGACAGGGACGGAGGAGTCTCTGGAAGGAAGGAGATGCCTGTAGTCTCAGAGCTGTCAGGAGGTAGAGGCACAGTCACCAGCAGGGCCAGAGCGTGGGTAGGTGGGCAGGGACCTCTAAGTCCCATGGGCCATCACTGCCCTGGGGTCCATGCTGAGATGCCATTCATGCCTGAGAACACTGAGCTGGTATGAGGCCGCCTGCAACCCAATGAGCCATGATCGTACCCATCCACCACGTTCACAGCCACGGTGTTTCAGGAGGGAAGCTGCAGTGTCCCCACCGGAAGGACGGCTGAGGTCCAGATCTACTTATTTTCCCTAGGAAGTGAAGAACAAGGAAAGGCCTTTGCTCGGGGTCTCTAAGAGCTATGAGGAGAGAGAAGGATGAGGTTTGTGAGCAGGAAGAAGGGGACGGTGCCCCACTGTGGGGCTGCTGGAGCAGAGATACACAGCAGAGTCCCCCGGCTCTGCAGGCTGGATCTTCAGATTGGAGAAGGAGTTCTTAGGCCTCTCAGCAGAGAAGCGGTCGCTGAGCAGCTTGGATTTGTCTGGGACATCCATGCCTTGGAAGTAAAGCAAGAACTCTAGGCCCTGCCCCACGGTCTGTTGGTACCAGTAGAGGGTAGTATGACCAGAAATTGGATCACACCTGAGAGTTACATTCTGTCCCTTCACTGTGACCCTATGCCTGGGGGACTGGGACACTCCAGCATCTGTGTCACCTGTGGAGACAAAAGATGGGAACAGAGTGAGGAAACAGTTGTAATCATCACATATGCGTACACAGACATACACACACCACACATACACACACGCACACACACCATACCATATGCACCACACTCCACACACACCACACACACCACATTCACATACCACACATGTATACACATGTGCGCACACACCCACACCACATATACCGAACACAGCACATATATATATCTGAGGACACACACACATACACATGCACAAATGCACCAGACCACATGCACTACACTCTACATACACATACACACACACCACACCACACATGCCCCACCCACACACCACACATGCATATCCATGCACACACACACACACACACACTGAAACTGCTTGGTGTTCAGAGGACTTACCTGCTCCCAGGAGGCAGAGGGCCACCCAGCAGAGTAGCCTGGTGCCCATGACAGGGGAGGGCAGGGTGAGAGGTCCACCAGATCACGGTTCTAGTGAGCAGGAGCACAGGATGAGGGATGTCCCCTGTCCCCACATGGTTGTTCCCATGGTGACATCACTTCCTCTGTCAGTCCCCAGAATCTGAGCAACACAAGATTCGTATCGCACTGTACTGGGCTGACTGCTTCAGGCGCCTCTCAGCTCCTTCTCAGCAAAGTCAGTGCAGGCTCATGACTTGGCTCCCTGTGTCTGGAGAAAGGTCTCACTTTGTGTCTCTGAGTTAATTTCTCATCCAACAATCACTCTTCTGTCTGCCGGGCATTTTCACTAAGGTGTGTCAACGGCACCTCCAATCCAAGTTCCCAAAGCATGGGTCAGGTGGTGGTGCAGTGCTAATGCTGCTGGACGGGCAGGAGGAGGCCCTGAGTTCACATCCTGGAACCTCCCTGTGCACCTGTCACGTACGCATACCTGTCTGTGATCTGGGTAGGCTGAGCCTGAGAGTGAACAGTGGTGTGAAGACCCTGTTGAGGACGTCCCCCCACCATGAGAGAAATAAACAAAACGGACTTACATTTATATCAGACACAATGGCTTAATCACCTCCTAAAAAATGTGAACTCTGTATTTTATCAGCAAGTCAGGATCTCCTGTGAGTGTCCCTGCCTCAGTCACTGTCTCCTCGGGCTCCCAATCACGTGTGCTCAGCACGACCGTCAGATTAACTCCTTATCGCACGTACAACACCTCACACATTTTTTGTGAAGTTGTTTTCCATCTTTCTTAATACTGGCCCCATTCTGTTCTTTTTAATTATACTCTTCATAGGTTAGAGCCTCTAAATCCTCACAGTCATGACATTGTATTCCTGTTTTTCCAAGGTGAAATAACTTCTCCTTTCCAGACCGTTTCTTCCTCGGCTCCTCCCACATTGGTATAGTTGGATTTCTATAATAAATACCTTATTCCCAGGCTTGTAGAGGCTTTGACTTATTTATGAAAGTATAAGCATACCTTTCACAATACTTAAGTAGTAAACACACAGATTTCATTTTCTTTTCCCCTCCTGAAACTTAAAGGAATGAGGACCGTAATTACAGATTAGTGGTTATTTTCAACCCCCTTCCTTGACTTTCATTGTTGCTTTCAGCCTTTTTCTTTGGGAGATATTTTCTTTCCTATTTGGCTGCTTCTTGTCATTAAAGCTGTATAATTTTACTGTGATGTAAATATTTTACTTGGGATTCATACAAATTCCTTACATTGAAGAGTTGGGTCCTTAATTCTAAGTCAACATTGAATGCAGTATCACCTCATATCATTCTATTTTCTCTTTCTGACACTTCAATTATGTATTAAAAAAGTGGGGATTCTAGGGAACCAGCAGTTAGCATAATGGCTATGTCGCTGGACTCCCACATAGTCAACCGCAGTTCGCATCCCGGACCCGGTGGCTTAAACTCACGCCGGGCGCGTGTGCGTGCATGCCCAAGATCCCGAGAGGAGAATGGAGGAGGAGGGATTGCGGCGTGGCCATCCCCCCTGGGGGGTGATTTCTCGCTTTCTGTCTCTATGTCTCTCTCTGTCTGTCTGGCGAGCACACGCGCCCTATAGTGAAAACCTCTAAAAAAAAAAAAAGTGGGGATTCTAATAAAATATTAGGTATATTCTAATAAACTAGAAGCACTCATTTTTTTTCTCCACCGTTTCTTAATTTTCCTTCCATATTTTACCATGAGAGCTTAGAGCAGGGAATCTGGCCTCCGCAGGGAGGTGAGGAAAGCTTTTCTCAGGAGGGCGTGATGTGGCTGCGATCTGAAACATCTCTAGGAGTGAGCCACTGCAAAAGGAAGGCCCCAGTCCTCTGCAGGGGGATGGCTTCGACGTCTCTGCAAAGGGAAGTAACCAGGCCCAGATGAGGGACTAGCAGTGCCTGGATAGAGAGGGCCCAGGAGGTGAAGGAGGAAAGACCTGCAGGGCCTTGCTGGGAGGAATATTCACACAGGAGGGTGGGATGGAGCAGAGACCACATAAGGGACAGGCTGGGGGAATCCTGGAGAGAGAACACAGTGTGGTGACCAGGGAGACACAGGCGTGTAGATGGATTAGAAATACAGAGCTCTTTCCTGCTTGACCACTAGAAAAGTCAGTACTGAGGAAGCCCCGCCCTACCCCAGTGGTACAGCCCAGAGGAAAGAAGAGGGTAATAACAGAGACCCCTGAAGCCCGGCTCAATCTAGGCTAGCTGAGACTATCTGGAGAGAATATCGGCACACACTGAGGTTCGCTATGCCTGGGGCCACTCGGGGCTCCAAGGTTCCAGGCACTGGAATTCTGCCAAGGGTCCCGCCAGGTCCAGGGGTGCTGTACCTACCCTGCCTTTATGTGCAAGGAGGAAGTGGCCATGCAGGGCTGTGGAGGACTGCTGGCACAGAAGGACACGGATGCCTGGGAGGATGCATCTGACTGCAGTGTGAGAGGGAAGTTTTCTGTACTTGATCTGGAGATGTTGTGCCATCTGGGACTTCCCCATGGTCAGTGCTGCCAGCAATATATGAGTAATGGATCAACCTCAGCGGCAGTCTGGGGTCCTGTCTATACCAGCCCATAGAGTCATAGTTCGTGTCCCGGACTATCTCAGCATCACGTTCTGTCCTGTCTTCAGAACCTGGAACCTTGGGGCCTGAGTGATGCCAATGTGCACTGGACCTGCAGAGGGGAAAAGGCTGATTCTGCAGTCCTAGTGGAAAGATTGGTACTAGGACCTTGAAAAAGCCCTGCTCAGAACCCACCTTCCCACTGGAGACAAAAGACCACACAGCACAGGAGGCTGAGGCTCATGGCAAGGACCAGATAGAAAAGAAGAATTTTCTGAGCCCATGTGCTGATGAAAGAGGAACATACTTCTGAGAAAGTCATTCTAAAGTGTAGCTTTCCAGGGACCAGCAGTTAGCGTAATGGCTATGTCACTGAACTCCCATGTAGCCAACCATGGTTCAAGTCCCAGACCTGGTGGCTTAAACTCACGCCAGGCAAATGTGCGTGCATGCCCAAGATCCCGAGAGGAGAATGGAGGAGAAGGGATTGTGGTATGGCCAACCCCCCTGGAGGGTGATTTCTCGCTTTCTGTCTCTCTGTCTCTCTCTGTCTTTCTGGTGAGCACACGCATCCTATAGCAAAAACCTCTCCAAAAAAATTAAAAAATAATAAAGTGTCGCTTTCCAGAGCCTTACTGTAACAAGTCACGCCCCCTGCCACAGAGGGTCAAATAAAAATAAAGGTACAATGCCTAGATCAGAAAGGGAAGATGCCACTTATTTGAATTTACCCAAATCTGGCAAGGTTTTCTGGACCTTTTTGTAGTACAGTTAGTAACTCCATGTATATTTTATTCATCCCATGATCCAGTTCTTCATCAATACTTCAGTTATCCAGCATTTCTATTGTCTAAAACCTTTGTGACTTCCTGGTGCCTTTTATGACGCCCATGCCCCAGATGCTCCTTCAAGCATCCTTTTCTAATTTGCTTAATTGACTGCAGTCCCATTAACATCCTTCTGGCTACCATGATTCTCTCTGCTGTTTTCCAGAGCTCAGGGGCCAGCTTTCAACACAGGAGGGCTTGGTTTGCTCTATTTCTCATCAATCCACTGATGAATAGAATGCCTTCCCCATGCAGTAGAGCACCTTCGCTTTCCCCAGAGCACCTGCTCCCCATGCCCCGTGTGTGATTGCCGACACCCGGATCAACCTCTCTGTGGAAGATGGAGGCTACACAGAGCTGCAATGATGTCTATTAGCCCACAGGAGAACTGATGTCTGAGGGACTTGGCAGAGGTAGCAAATCCCAGGGTAAGGAACAACGGTCTGCTTTTGAGACATTATATTCATGGAGGATATTCCCTTGAGCAGGACGCCTGTCATTAACTAAGCAATAAATATAAAGGAGCTCAAAACCACATACTGCTGCACAGAGCCCCAGACTTAGAAACACTGCACTAAATTTAATACACCACTGTCATGACCTTCAAATTCTCACCAATGTCTGAGAAAGTTCCCTAAAAATACGGTAGGTGATCAACCCTGAAATGTGACAGCATTTCAGATTGGGCTCACCTTCCCATGCACTGTTATTTTACTTTATTTTAATTCTATTATTTTATTTTATTCTATTTTTTTATTCTCAACACAAGCACATGTCCAAGGTCTAGGCCACTCAGTTTCCATTGGGCTTAAGAGATAATGACACAGAGACAACAGAGACAAAGAAGAGCCCATTCCTGAACACAACTGAGGTCATAAGGCTGGAGTCTGACAAGCTCACGAGTGGGTTCCATGTCTATGCAGAAGACTCCTCTGCTCCAAGAGAGAGGAACACACGGCCCAGGAGTCTGGTGTACAGAGTAGGGCTGGGAAGATTTTCTAGCTCGAGGCTGATGTTTTATGGACAGAACATGTGGCATCGAGACAAAGAGAACCTTTCTCCCAATGTGGAACCATCTCCATGAAGCCACCATTGCCCGTGTGTGAACGCGAAGCCTTGCTACATACTGACAGAGGGAATCGCAGAATAATATCCTTGGAGATTATGACATCTTTGTCAAAATATTATTATAAAATAATTTGAATGAATGAGTGAGTGAAAGAAGAAATGAAGTGACTATATACGTTCTGTAGAAGTAGCCTCTACCTGCGGGGCAGGCTATCTGATTGTGATCATCAGATCCTCTCTCCCCAGCAGGATTGTGCCCAGTGTGATCTGGTACCTCACAAGGTTTTGCACACTCTGGAAACATCAGACTTTCCAGGACCACTTCACCCCCTTGAATATTTAGTTATGTACTAAAGATGGAGTGCTTTAATGGGCAGGGTTTAAATTTCCATTAGAGAGATGCCTGAGCAAAACTACTGCTTGCTGTAGAAGTCATATGGCTGATTGTCAGGGATGGAGAAAGGATCACAAAGGGGCGAAAGGGAACTGTCTGGGAGGAAGGAATGGCTGTTCATTTAAAATATGTAATGATCTGTTTACGTCATTTATAAATCAATAAATTTAATTTTAAAATGTCTGAAAAAGATGCATGCGACATTCTTTAGTTGACTTTATGTACTAAATCGTCAATAAATATATTTCCATTTCTGTGATTTCTAATCCTTAACTGTAAGATTTCTAGCCAAGGGGCCAGCAGGTGGCATGGTGGTTACAAGTGCTGGACTCCCACATTGACTGACTATGGTTCAAGTCCCAGACTTACAAGCTTGCCTTCTCACTTTCGCTTTGACTTTCACTCTCACTCTTGCTGTTTCTTGTTCTGTCTCTCTCTGGTCAAATTAAAAAATAAATAGGTAAATTTAAAGAAAATAATTCTTTTAAAAAAAATGTTAAAAGATTTCTAGGAAAAATGTGTCCAAATTTGCCTTTGCACATAGGAAATGGTAAAGAGGTTGTCTGAGATTATCAAAGGGAATCGAGAAGTTTAGAGTCCTATTATGTGCTAGGTACGTCCTATTTATTAAGCTTTGGATTCAATCTTGTAAAATGGACCGTGACAGTAGATTACAAAATAATGGTAATAAAGCTAAGTGTAACATGACAAGAATTGGCCTCAGGTCTTGACTAGCAAGTGTTAGAATCAGATTCAGGCCCAGCTGTCACAGTGTCAAGCCAGAACTCTTCCCTTATACCACCATCTTCAGGAAAAATGGTTTTATTAAAGCCAGCAGAATGAATGGGACATGGGGTTTGACAACATTCTGCTTTTCAAACACAGGTATCTCTCTCTCCAAATGTCCATTCTAGGATAGAGTTATAAATACAGGCCTTAGGAACGGGCAGGCCAGGATTTGAGTCCCAGCACTGGATTTTAATAGCCAATTAACCTGGCCAGGTTATTTAAGTATAGCCATTCCCTATCTGTACAATGAAAGTAACATTTGTCTCTAGGGTTTTTCTCTAAGTCGAACATCTGATTAACCAAAATTTTTCAAATAAAGCACTTGTATTTGGTACATAATACATTGTCAATAAAATATGACATTATTCCTTTTCTCTGAGCGTTCTCTGGGTAGCAGACTTGAACTATGAATGTGCAGTAATGTACTCAGTGCCCGAGCTCTGCAAATGACCCTGCCACACACATGACAGAGGGTTTCCATAGAAATAGTCAAATAGGATACATTTACTAAGCCTTGAGAAGCAAAGAACTCCTGCCGCACAACCCTGTTGGTGAACTTGGAGGCCATTACACTCAACGAGAAGAGCCAGTGGCAGAGGGAAGACACCACACTATTCCACTTACGTGAAGCATCTGAAATAGTTCAACTCACGGCAGCAAAGTAAGGAATGGTGGCTTCCAGGGGCTGGGGAGTGGGGGACTGGGGAGTGGGGGGACTGAGGAATTTCTGTCAATGGACACAAATTTTAAATAAACCCTAGAGATTTCATATACAAGACTGTTGCTATAGATTACAACACTGCATAGAAGTTTATCTGATGAAGGTGGATTCCATGTTAGTAGTTCTTAACACAACTTTTAAAATAAGCTAGCAAAAGGAGGCTGGGTAGCCAAAGCAGAAAGAGAAGGCAAAAGAAAATTTGCATGAGTCATGCTTCAAAAACTGAGTAAATTATTTGAATAAGAAAGAAAGGTAGACCTTAAAACTCTAAAAGGAAAGTAACAAGATTTTTTTTTCATTTAAAAATTTTTTCCTCATTTTTATTTTTGATTCTTTCTTCTTTTTCCTTTTCTATTTCATGAGATACAATACCATGTACAATGGTAAGGAACCCCCAAGTGTTTGTTGAATAGAAAGAATAAGAGAAATCAGCAAGTGAGCAACAATTACTGATGCTCCTCTCCCCCTTGGTGGATTGCATCCCATGAGGGCCATCGGCGCTTTCCCCAAAAGCTGGTTTCCCTTTGGTGAAGCTGGGAATCCTCCCTCTGCAATCAGCCACCACACCACTGCTACAGTGAGTGAAGATCAATGGGTGAGCCTTGCCTTGAAGTCCTAAGTTCTCTGGCCTTGACAGGGAAGGGGTTCTGATAGTCACATAGGATGTGTGACCTTACGATCCTCAAAACAGGGACCTGGAAAACAGAAGACAGAGAAGGGGACAAAACTAAGAATGGTGGTTGGGATACACAGGTGTTACAGAAACCTGCTCGGCTAGTGGTTAAATATGAGAGCCGAGATGGTAGCCTTCCCTCAGATACAGAAACAGATAAAATAATACAAGTCTTACATGACTTCTACAAGCATGAAGACAGATCACATATGTGAGCATAAAGAACATCTGGGAAGACCGGTCTCTCTCCAGGGCCTCAGCCAGCTGGCTGGCAGTGCCACCCTCAGGGCCACTTCCTGAGGGGGGGCAGGATCGTTTTTGCACAGCAGGCTGACGACCAAGCAGGGCTGTGCCAAGCTGCTGGCACAGAGGTACAAGGCCGAGTCTCCTACAGTCAAGGAGCTCAGGTTCAGCTCCGAGCTGTAGTTGCTGAACTGCCGTGCTGAGAATCGATCCGGGATGTTCCCTCTATCTCCTTCCTCTTCATTGTAATATTGAATGAGGAACTGGGGGCCCTGGTCTGAAGCCTGTTGGTACCAGTACACGGAAGTGTGTCCAGACACAGGGGAGCATCTCAGTGTCCCTTGCTGTCCTCGTGCTTTGATCAGGTGTTTGGGGGTTTGGGTGACTTCAGAAGCAGCCAGGCCTGTGGGTCAGAGGGCAGAAGCTAAAGACAGAGTGCAGGAGGGTGTCCCCTGCTGCAGCCTTTAGCCACTTAATGCTTCAGGGATGCAAAGGCAGATCAGAGACCCCCAAATGTGCCAGAACTCACCTGATTGCAAGAGATAAAGGGCCACACAGCAGAGAAGCCTGAATCTCATGGTAGTTACAAACTTAGGCATCCCCTAGTTCTGCATAGGTCTCCAGGGCTGAGTTTCTCAGGTTGGGTAGTTGACTCCTAACAAAGGCATGAGCCTGAAGTGTCATTATGACATTACTCCCTCTACAGGCTGCCAGGCCCACCTTACCCTAGCAGGACCAAGCTCTGACACTTCCTGTTCAGCCTCTCAACGAAAGAAGGTGGAGTTGCGTTCAGCACAGGGCCCACATGCCAACCACATACCATTTTCTCAGGCTCTAGTTCCACTTCCAGCCGCCCCTGGCTGCTGCCCTGACACTGCTTCCCCAGGTTTTCTGCCCTAGTCCCTTCCTGTCTATTGTCCAGGCAAATGCAGAGAAGATTACTCTTGGTGCGTTCTGAGGCCTGAGGCACCCTGGCCCTTTCCTTCCCATCAAGAGTCTAACTCCACTCATCCTGGGACACACCCTGAATTCAAATCACCTGCTGGACTAAAGCAAGCCGCCAAGCCTTCCTAGGCCTTAGGCTCCTGGACTACCTTCCCAAACCCTCCTCATGGCTCCAGGCAGACTGAGGAGCCACAGTGCCCCCTAGCGGGCAGTGGTCATGGATTCAAACACCTGTAGTGCTAAAGTGTGTCTAAACTGTCACACAGATCCCCCCACCCCGACACCTGCCTCCTGTACACCCCGACCCCTTGCACACACACATTTCACTGCTTCCCCAGCCTGGTAGTTTTAGGATTGATCTTCAAATCCACCCTTAGCTGGTAAAGACAAAAAGATGCATGAAGCAGCATTTTGACTAAAAAGAAAAACAAACAAAAACTGCTACACCTTGGCGACCGGTGTGAGAAGATGGACGAGATCAGCCAGAGTGCCGCGGCCATAAAATTAAATGACCTCAAACAGCTCCAGCCTGGAGTCGTGTACTCCACAGCTCCTCTAGGTTAATCAGACCCATAGCTCCTCATAGTTTGTACTTAAATTAATTAGTGCCCATGTTTACAAAAAGGGTTTCCAGATTTTACATATTTACTTCTGAAATCTTGATGTAATTAGGCTATGTTCAGTTGGATCTGTCACTTATGGGTGGAAGGGCCTGTGAGCTCTAACCAGTGATCATCACCTCTTGGCAAATGTCACCAGAGAGAGACAATTTCTGGGTGGGCGCATCTCTACAAGAAAGCACATGTGTTTATGTGTGCACACATGGTATCTTTTAATTGCAAAGAATGATAAGTTTCTATGACAAACTAACCAAAGCCAATTTTTCAGTTTTTCAAATTCATTGCTGAGAAGCATTCTTGATGATGTTTCCTGTCTCATCAAAGTCTCTAAACATCTGGTTCTGGGGCCCAGCAGGTGGTGTACTTGTTAAGGTGCTGGACTCCCACATGGCAGATGGTGGTTCTAGTCTCTGACCCAAGGACTGGAAATTCACGACAGGTGAATGTGTGTGCATGTCCAAAATCCAGATAGGAGAAGTGATTACAGCATGGTCATCCCTCCTGGGGGGTTGCATTTTCACCTTCTGTCTTTCTGTCTCTCTCCGTCTTTCTGGGAGCACTCATGCCCAATGGCAAAAACATCTCAAAAAAAATACATATACACATACGGTTCAAGAAAAGTGTGGTTGTGGTAAATATATTTTTATATATCCTAAGATGGGACAAATATTGCAACAAAATAATTTTTTTGTTCCAGAAGAGCACTGACAAATTCCAGCTTTAGCTATAGCTAGGGTACATTGCACTGGTCATCAATTCTGACGATGGGAGCACAACTGCTCAAAATATTGTACATGTTGTGTGGAATACCGAGACTATCGTAACTATCCATTACATTTCAGGTAAGAGAAGTGAGCCCCTTGTAAAGGAAAAATAGTGATTAATAATATTCCAAGATTCTGTGTAGGTGGGCATTAACTTAAAGAGTACCAAGTATATACTTTGCATTTCTATGACAGTCCATTTCAGTGCTAGGAGGAGTCAGAGTAAGAAAAAGGGAGCTGGCTGCAGCAGCGTGGAGGGCAGGCACACAATGCTCCATGATGCTGAAGACACACGGGAAGGGCCTGGGTTCACATCTCAAGGTCTCCCTGCATAGTTCATGATCCTGCCTGGATGAGGCTGGGAGTGGATCGCGGTATAAAAACCCTGTCGGAGTTCCCGCTCCCTCTCAATAAATAAATGAAGTTTCTTAAGAAGAAAAGAGGAAAGTTTGTATGAGCTGGTCTTTGGTAGATGAGGAGAGTCTGGTGTCTGGTGACAAGGAGCAGCCTTCCGGCCTGGGAGCATGCAAGCACAGACAGAGATGTAAGAGCCGCTGATGGGAACCACTGGGAAGAGCATTTGCTTTTGAAGGAACTGGGATCTGGGTGGGAAGTGTTGGAAAGATATCCCAGGGACACTGCATTTATCCTGGGAAGAGGAGAATCTGTGCTAGTTAGCGACCTGGGTGATGTGACTCCTCTGGTTTTGGAAAGTGCCTGACTGTGCCCTGAGAAATAAGATTGGGACCAGGAGTGAGGAAGGAAGGAGGCAGAAATGATGCCAGAGTCCTTGCACTAGGTAACCAGCGATTCAGAGACATCGCTCATGGAGACCTGCCGCTAGGTGATGCCAGAGCTCTAAGGCCTTGTCTTATGTTTTCTAGATACTGAGAACTTGAAAAGGGAGAAGAGAGCTTATGCTGCACAGAACACCATTTACTAACCCGGCAGTGCTATCTCTAATATCAACCATCTTTGATCACGTTCTGTCTCCTTGGCGTTCCCCAAATACCAGCAACTTTTCCATCAATTACGTAAAGCAAATTCCTGTGATCCTACCATCTCTGCTGTATGATTATAAACAGTCTTGAGTCCAGACTGAAACCTTTTGCTCTGAGGAGAACGATTCTGGCTATTATATTGCAAGCATTCCCTTCACCCCTGCAGTATACAATGTGTAGGAAGCGTCGTAAACAGTGGTAGTCAAAGAAAGTCATTCTGGAGTGACCTACTGATGTAGAACCATCTTCTGAAGAGCTTTGCCTGGACTTGGCCTGAACCCTGAAAGGCTCAAAAGGTCAAAGCTGCACTGTCCAGGGACCCAGAACTATTTTCCAGTTCCCCTGCAATCCCCAAGTTCTCCCAGCATGTCAGCTCTGAGGTGTTTCCTTGCTGGGGCACAGAGGTTTGTGCACAGAAGGTCAGTGCCTCTGCAGGGCTGTGCCAAGCTGCTGGCACAGAGATACAGGGCCGAGTCCTCCAGCGCCAAGGAGCTCACATTCATCTCAGAGCTGTAGTCACGGAACTGGTGAGCTGAGAACCGACTGGGGAAGTTTCCCTTTGTTCTCTGTTCTTCTCTGTAATATTCAAAGAGGAACTGAGGGCCCTGGCCCAGGATCTGTTGGTACCAAGACACACTGTCATGCCCAGAAATAGGAAAACATTTCAGTGTCACTTTCTGTCCTTTTGTTTTGATCAAGTGTCTTGGAGTTTGAGTGACTCCTGCCTCCACAGGGCCTGTGGGAGAAGCAAAAGGAGAATGAGCACAGGAGAGTGCCTGGGGTCCCAAGGTAGAGTGGAGGATTCAGCAGTCAGTAACTCAGACCTGGGAGGCTCCCTTGTCCCCAGACTCACCTGCTCCCAGGAGACAAAGCATCATGCAGTGGA
This sequence comes from Tupaia tana, assembly GCA_026018925.1. Taxonomy (NCBI): domain Eukaryota; kingdom Metazoa; phylum Chordata; class Mammalia; order Scandentia; family Tupaiidae; genus Tupaia; species Tupaia tana. The sequence continues at coordinate 13,149,843 of JAKSZU010000003.1, forward strand.
GGAGCTTGGAGCCCATGGTGCAGCCGGGCAGGCACCTCTGTGCTCAGGGTTTGGTCCTCTTGGGTGGGAGCTGAGTTTTCTTCTCTCCTTTCCAGATGAAGAATGATGCTGGCATGTCACTGCCTTGCTGTCATCTCTCTCAGTGCTTCTTGGTGTCTGCTGCTTCCCTTTTCTGCAAAGCATAATCCACTGTGACTGTGAGGAAGGGAGACAGAGACTGGGGGAAGATCCCAGGAGGAAGCCTTATCGGGCTTGTTCATGTATTTTCTAGTGGTGGCCCACCTGTACCAAGGACTCACCTCTTCCAAGTTGACAAAAAGTCACACGGCAGAGGATACTGGAGCCTGCAGCAGGATGAGGAAGAGCTGGACAGCTGTCACCTTGTTCAGGGTTCTGGTCCTCTGAGGGCTGGCATTATGGTCATCCCTTTTCTGACTGGATGTTAGGCTGTGATGTCACTGCCATGGTGTCATGGTCTCTGAAGGTTCTCCTGCACTCTGACTCCCTTGGAAATTCCTGACTCAATTGATCCAAGACATCTGCTTTGTTCTGCAAAGCTTTTAACATATGTGTCGTCCTGGATGAGACTTCTGTAGGCTTGCTTGGTCTACCCCTCAGCTCCTCTGCTTGTCCTTGAGGCAGTTGTTGCTTTGGCCATTAGTGCTCAGGGCTTGTAGGCTGCCCTAGCCCAACCTGGCATGCTTTCCTTTCCTTTCAAGTTCAGAGAGACTCCTTCCACTGCAAAACTGAAGCCTAAGCCCCCTGCATAGACTGACACCTGCAAATTTGAGTACAAGTCATCAAACATTATAGTGAGTGTAAGCATCCAACAAGGCTGTCCCTTAATCTTCATATCCCACCCAACATGCTCTGAGTTCTCCCTACTTCATGGCCATTGAAACTCAGTGGCTCCACAGTGCCCCCATGAGGCTGGTTGGGAGTAACCAAGGCTTTCTGCAATTGTTACGGACTGAATGGTTATGTTTGTACAATATCCAATTTTTTTTTTTTTGATAGGTTCTTACTATAGGACACGTGAGTTCGCCAGAAAGACAGACAGAGAGACAGAAAGCTAGAAATCACCTCCCAAGGTAGATGGCCATGCCACAGTCTCTTCTCCATTCCCGTCTCAGGATCTTGGGCACGCATGCACATGTGCCTGGTGTGAGTTTAAGCCACTGTGTCCAGAACTCATATCACAGTCGACTACATGGGAGTTCAGCAACATAGCCATTACACCAACTGCTGGTCCCTACAAATTCCAATGTTGAAATCCAATTCCCATTGCAACTATATTTGGACCGAAGACCTGTATGGAGGTAACTGAGATTAAGTAAGGTCCTACGAGTGGGGCCTTAGTTGATCTCAAAATGTCTGACAAGATTCCTTAGTTGATTTTATGTAATAAATCATCAGAAATATCTGTTTCCATTTGTGTGACTTGTGAGTTCTCGTTTGTAAGATTTCTAGACAAAAATGTGTTCAACTTTGCATTTGCACGTAGGAAATGGTAGAGGTGGCTGTCTGAGATTTCAAATGGAATCAAGATAACGAGTCCTACTATATGCTAGGTACTTCTGCTTATTAAGTTTCAGATTCAGTCTTGTCAAATGGATCATGAGAGAATACTTTGTAGATTTAAAAAAATAAGACAAATTAAAAAGCTAAGCCTACTACAACAAATATTGGCCTCAGGTCTTGACTAGCAAGTGTTAGAATCAGATTCAGGCCCAAGTGTCACAGTGCCAAGAAGGAACTCCTTCCTTATACCACCATCTCCTGGTAAACTGATCTCTGCTAATGATTTTATTAAAGCCGGCAGGTCTTAATGGGACAGGGGAAAACATTTTGCTTTTAAAACATAGGCATGTCCCTACAATTGTCCATTCTAGGATAGAGTTATAAATACAGACCTTAGGAATAGGCAGTCCAGGATTTGAATCCCAGCACTGCATTCTTTTTATTCTGATTTATTTATTATCATAATCTTGCTTATATTACATTGAATCACATATAACTTTACAGTGTTTACATTTCTTTTACCAGAAGGAATACCATGCATATCAGTCAATACAGAAACATCAAAATCCCCATCTTCAGCATCCAATAGCTTTTCATTTTTTTCACGATTATTATCATTATTATTCCAATTATTTTTTGAGCAGTCAATCACTATTTATCATTTTGCTTGTAAAAAGACTTTCCCCAACATGAAATACTTCTCAGACCAATCCAGTTGAGAATACAACCTCCCAGCACTGCATTCTAGGAGCCGTTTAACCTGGCCAGGTTATTTAAGTATGGACATTCCCTATCTGTGCAATGAGAATAGCATTTGTCTCTTGAGTTTTTCTCTAAGTTGAACGTCTGATTAACAGAAATTTTTCAAATGAAGCACTTTTATTTGGTATGTATTACATTGCCAATAAAATACGGCATTATTCCTTTTCTCTGAGTGTTCTCTGGGAGCAGAATTGAACTATGAACGTGCAGTAATGTACTCAGTGCAAACAGCTCTGCCAATGACCCTGCCACACACATGACAAAGGGTTTCCATAGAAACAGTCAAATAGGATACATTTAATACTAAGTCTTGAGAAACAAGGAAATCCTGCCAAACACAACCCCGTGGGTGAACTTGGAGGACATGGCACTCAGCGAGACAAGACGGTCACGGAGGGACAGACAACACCTGATCCCACTTACGTGAAGCATCTGAAATAGTCCAACTCACAGCAGCAAAGGAAGGAATGGTGGCTTCCAGGGGCTGGGGAGTGGGGGACTGCGGAGTTCCTGTCAATGGGTACAAATTTTAGTTAAGCAAGAGGAATCATTCTAGAGATCTTATATACAAGATTGTTACCATAGATTACAATACTGTGTTGTTTTATCTGTTGAAGGTGGATTCCATGTCAGTAGTCCTTAATATAATTTTTAAAATAAGCTAGCAAAAGGGGGCTATGTACCCAAAGGCAGAAAGAAAAGGGAAAAAAATTTTATATGAGTCATGATTCAAAAACTGAGTAAATTACTTGAAAAACAAAGAAAGGTAGACCTTAAAACTAAAAAGGCAAGAAACATGACTTTTTTCATTAAAAATTTTTTTCATGCGTTTATTTTTGTTTCTTTCTTCTTTTTCTGTTCTATTTCATGAGATACAATACCATGTACAATGTAAGGAAGCCCCAAGTGTTTGTTGAATATAAGAAGAAGAGAAATCAGCAAGTGAGCAACAATTACTGATGCTCTTCTCCCCCTTGGTGGATTGCATCACATGAGGGCCATCAGCACTTTCCCCAAAAGCTGGTTTCCCTTTCCCCAAAAGCTGGGAATCCTCACTCTGCGATCAGCCACCACACCACTGCTACAGTGAGTGAAGATCAATGGGTGAGCCTTGCCTTGAAGTCCTAAGTTCCCTGGCCTTGACAGGCTTTCTGACAGTCACACAGGATACATGGCCTTCTGATCCTGTTAACAAGAACCGAGAAAGACAGAGAAGAGGACATATCTAGGAGTAGTGGGTGGGAGACTCAGGTGTTATAAAAACCTGGTAAGCTAGTGGTTAAATATGAGATTCAAGGGAACAGCATTTGGCGTAATGACTGTATCACTGGACTCCCATGTAGTTGACCACAGTTCAAGTTCCGGACCCGGTGGCTTAAACTCACACAAGGTGCATGTGCGTGCTTGCCCAAGATTCCGGGAGGAGAATGGAGAAGAAGGGATTGCATGGTGGCCATCCCCCCAGGGGTGATTTCTCACTTTCTATCTCATTGTCTCTCTGTCTTGCTGGCAAGCACATGCATTCTATAGCAAAAAACTCTCAAAAAAAAAAAAAAAAAAGACATCAAAGATGACTTCTTTCCCTCAGGTACAGAAACAAATAAAATAACACAAGTCTTGCATAATTTCTGCAAACATTAAGGCAGATCACATATGTGAGCACCACAAGCATCTGGGAAGACAGACCTCTCTCCAGAGCCTCAGCCAGCTGGCTGGCAGTGCCACCCTCAGGGCCACTTCCTGAGGGGGGCAGGATCGTTTTTGCACAGCAGGCTGACGACTGAGCAGGGCTGTGCCAAGCTGCTGGCACAGAGGTACAAGGCCGAGTCTCCCACAGTCAAGGAGCTCAGGTTCAGCTCCGAGCTGTAGTTGCTGAACTGCCGTGCTGAGAATCGATCCGGGATGTTCCCTCTTTCTCTCTCCTCTCCATTATAATGTTGAACAAGAAACTGGGGGCCCTGGTCCAAGGCCTGTTGGTACCAGTACACAGAAAGGTGTCCAGACACAGGGGAGCATCTCAGTGTCCCTTGCTGTCCTTGTGCTTTGATCAGGTGTTTGGGCGTTTGGGTGACTTCAGAAGCAGCCAGGCCTGTGGGTCAGAGGGCAGAAGCTAAAGACAGAGTGCAGGAGGGTGTCCCCTGCTGCAGCCTTTAGCCACTTAATGCTTCAGGGCTGCAAAGGCAGATCAGAGACCCCCAAATGTGCCCAGGACTCACCTGATCGCAAGAGATAAAGGGCCACACAGCAGAGAAGCCTGAATCTCATGGTAGCTAGGAACCTAGGCATCCCCTAGCTCTGCACAAGTCTCTAGGGCTGAGCTTCCCAGGTTGGGTAGCTGTCGCCTGACAGGGACATGAGCCTGAAGTGTCATTATGACATTACTCCCCCTACAGGCCACCAAGCACACCTCACCCTAGCAGGACAAAGCTCTGAGACCTCTTGCTCAGCCCCTCAACTAAAGAAGGAGGAGTCATTTTGAACACAGGGCCCACAGGCCCACCACGTACCATTTTCTCAGGCTCTAGTTCCACCTGTTGCCATCCTGGCCGCCGCCCTGACACTGCTTCCCGAGCCCTCCAGCCCTAGTCCCTTCCTGTCTTTTGCCCAGGCAAATGCAGAGAAGTTTCCTCCTCTGTGCCTTCTGAGGGCTGAGGCACCCCAACCCTTCCCTTCCCATCAAGACTCTAACTCCACAAATCCTGAGACACACCCTGAATTCAAATCACCTGCTGGACTAAAGCAAGCAGCCAAGCCTTCCTAGGCCTTAGGCTCCTGGACTACCTTCCCAAACCCTCCTCATGGCTCCAGGCAGAATGAGGAGCCACAGTGCCCCCTAGTGGGCAGTGGTCATGGATTCAAACACCCGTAGTGCTAAAGAGTGTCTAAACTGACACACAGATCCCCCCACTGTCCACCCCTGTCTCCTGTACACCCTGACCCCTCACACACACTTTTTCCACTGCTTCCCCTGCCTGCTAGGTTTAGGATTGATATTCAAATCCACCCTTATTAAGTAAAGGCAAAAGATGTATGAAGCAGCATTTTGACTAAAAAGAAACACAAACAAAAACTGCTACACCATGACGACCGGTGTGAGAAGATGGACGAGGTCAGCCAGAGTGCGGCGGCCATAAAATTAAATGACCTCAAACAGCTCCACCTGGAGTCGTGTACTCCACAGCTCCTCTAGGTTAATCAGACCCCTAGCTCCTCATAGTTTGTACTTAAATTAATTAGTGCCCATGTTTATAAAAAGGGTTTCCAGATTTTACATATTTACTTCTGAAATCTTGATGTCAGCAGCTATAATTAGGGTAGGCTCAGTTGGATCTGTCACTTGTGGGTGGAAGGGCCTGTGAACTCTAACCAGTGATCATCACCTCTTGGCAAATGTCACCAGAGAGAGACAATTTCTGGGTGGGCGCGTCTCTACAAGAAAGCACACGTGCACACGCATGCACACACGGTATCTTTTAATTGCAAAGGATGATAAGTTTCTATGACAAACTAACCAAAGTCAATTTTTCAGTTTTTCAAGTTCATCACTAAGAAACATTCTTGATGATGTTTCCAGCATCATTAAAGTCTCTAAAAATATGGTTCTGGGAGCCAGCAGGTAGCATAATGCTTAAGGTTCTGGACTCCCACATGGCAGACCATGGTTCTAGTCCCTGACCAGAAGACTGGAAGTTCTCAACAAGTGAGTGTGTGTGCACCTCCAAAATCCAGAGAGGAGAGGTGCATTCTCACCCTCCCCTACATCTTTCTATATCTCTCTCTGTCTTTCTGGGAGCATTCTTGCCCAATAGCAAAAATCTCTCTCTCTCTCTCTCTCTCTCTCTCTCTCTCTCTCTCTGTATATATATATATATATATACACACACACACACACACACACACATATACACATATGATTCTGGAAAAGTGTGGTTATGGTAAATATATTTTTTACAGGATCCTAAGACTGGACAAATATTGCTACAACTTTCTTCCAGAAAAGCACTGGCAAATTCTAGTTTCAGCCAAAGCTAGGGTACTTCGTTGTGCTGGTCATCAATCCTGACTGTGGAAGCACAACTGCTCAAAATATTGTACATGTTGTGTGGAACACCGGGACTATTGTGATTATAGGTTGCATTTCCGGTAAGAGAAGTGAGCACCTCGTTAAGGGAAAATAGTGATTAATAATATTCCAGGATTCTGTGTAGGTGGGCATTAACTTAAAAAACATCAAGAACATACTTTGCTTTTCTATGAAAGTGCATTTCAGTGCTAGGAGGAGTCGGGGGAAAAAGAAAAGGAGCCAGCCGCAGCAGCATGGAGGGAAGGCACGCAATGCTCCATGACACTGAAGCCACACGGGAAGGGCCTGGGTTCACATCTCAAGGTCTCCCTGCATAGTTCATGATCCTGCCTGGATGAGGCTGGGAGTGGATCGTGGTATAAAAATCCTGTCGGAGTTTCCGCCCTCTCAATAAATAAATGAAGTTTTTTAAGAAGAAAAGAGGAAAGTTTGTATGAGCTGGTCATTTATTGATGAGAGTCTGGTTGTGTCTGGTGACAAGGAGCAGCCTTCCGGCCTGGGAGCATGCAAGCACAGACAGAGATGTAAGAGCCGCTGATGGGAACCACTGGGAAGAGCATTTGCTTTCGAAGGAACTGGGATCTGGGTGGGAAGTGTTGGAAAGATATCCCAGGGACACAGCATTTATCCTGGGAAGAGGAGAATCTGTGCTGGTTAGCGACCTGGGTGATGTGACTCCTCTGGTTTTGGAAAGTGCCTGACTGTGCCCTGAGAAATAAGATTGGGACCAGGAGTGAGGAAGGAAGGAGGCAGAAACGATGCCAGAGTCCTTGCACTAGGCAACCAGCGATTCAGAGACATCGCTCATGGAGACCTGCCGCTAGATGATGCCAGAGCTCTAAGGCCTTGTCTTATGTTTTCTAGATACTGAGAACTTGAAAAGGGAGAAGAGAGCTTATGCTGCACAGAACACCATTTACTAACCCGGCAGTGCTATCTCTAATATCAACCATCTTTGATCACATTCTGTCTCCTTGACTTTCCCAAATACCAGCAACTTCTCCATCAATTACATAAAGCAAATTCCTGTGATCCTACCATTTCATCTGTACAATTATCAACAGTCTTGAACCTGGACTGAAATCTTTTGCTCTGAAAAGGAGGATTCTGGCTATTAAATTACAAGCATTCCCTTCACCCCTGCAGTATGCAATGTGTAGGAAGCGTCGTAAACAGTGGTAGTCAAAGAAAGTCATTCTGGAGTGACCTACTGATGTAGAACCATCTTCTGAAGAGCTTTGCCTGGACTTGGCCTGAACCTTGAAAGGCTCAAAAGGTCAAAGCTGCACTGTCCAGGGACCCAGAACTATTTTCCAGTCCCCCTGCAATCCCCAAGTTCTCCCAGCATGTCAGCTCTGAGGTGTTTCCTTGCTGGGGCACAGAGGTTTGTGCACAGAAGGTCAGTGCCTCTGCAGGGCTGTGCCAAGCTGCTGGCACAGAGATACAGGGCCGAGTCCTCCAGCGCCAAGGAGCTCACATTCATCTCAGAGCTGTAGTCACGGAACTGGTGAGCTGAGAACCGACTGGGGAAGTTTCCCTTTGTTCTCTGTTCTTCTCTGTAATATTGAAAAATGAACTGGGGGCCCTGGCCCAGGATCTGTTGGTACTAAGACACACTGTCATGCCCAGAAATAGGAAAACATTTCAGTGTCACTTTCTGTCCTTTTGTTTTGATCAGATGTCTTGGAGTTTGAGTGACTCCTGCCTCCACAGGGCCTGTGGGAGAAGCAAAAGGAGAATGAGCACAGGAGAGTGCCTGGGGTCCCAAGGTAGAGTGGAGGATTCAGCAGTCAGTAACTCAGACCTGGGAGGCTCCCTTGTCCCCAGACTCACCTGCTCCCAGGAGACAAAGCATCATGCAGTGGAGGAACCTGGAGCCCATGGTGCAGCCGGGCAGGCACCTCTGTGCTCAGGGTTTGGTCCTCTTGGGTGGGAGCTGAGTTTTCTTCTCTCCTTTCCAGACGAAGAATGATGCTGGCATGTCACTGCCTTGCTGTCATCTCTCTCAGTGCTTCTTGGTGTCTGCTGATTCCATTTTCTGCAAAGCAGAATCCACTGTGACTGTGAGGAAGGGAGACAGAGACTGGGAAAGATCCCAGGAGGGAGCCTTATGGAGCTTTGTTCATGTATTTTCTAGTGGTGGCCCACCTGTACCAAGGACTCACCTCTTCCAAGTTGACAAAGAGTCACACGGCAGAGGATACTGGAGCCTGCGGCAGGATGAAGAAGTGCTGGACAGCTGTCACCTTGTTCAGGGTTCTGGTCCTCTGAGGGCTGGCATTATGGTCATCCCTTTTCTGACTGGATGTTAGGCTGTGATGTCACTGTTATGATGTCATGGTTTCTGAAGGTTCTTGTGCATCTGACTCCCTTGCAAGTCCCTGGCTCAGCTGATCTAAGACATCTGCTTTGTTCTGCAAAGCCTCTCACATGTATGTGGGTCTGGATGAGACTTGTGTAGGCTGGCTTGAGTTAGACCCCATGTCTATCCCTCAGTTCCTCTGCTTGTCCTTGAGGCAGTTGTTTCTTTGGCCATTAATTAGTGCTCAGGGCCTTCAGGCTGCCCTAGCCCAGCCTGACATGCATTCTTATCCTTGCAAGTTCCTGCCTCCTTCAGGGACTGACACCTGCAAATTCGAGTACAAGTCATCAATCATTCTAGTGAGTGTAAGCATCCAACAAGGTTGTCCCTTAATCTCCACATCCCACCCAACTTGCTCTGAGTTCTCCCTACCTCAAGACCTTGGAAACTCAGTGGCTCCACAGTGCCCCCATGTGGCCTGTTGGGCAATAACCAAGGCTTTGCCATTGTTAGGAACTGAATGGTTGTTTTCCCAAATTCCCATGTTGAAGTCCAGTTCCTAAAGTGACTGTATTTGGACAGAGGTCCTTTTGGAGGTAACTGAGGTTAAATAAGGTCCTAAGAGTAGAGTCTTGGTCCAGTATGATTAATGTCTGTAGAAGAAGAGACAGTAGACCAAGCACTCCCCCCGCCAAATTCATATTGAACCCTAATAGCGCATGTTATGGTATTAGGAGAGAGGGCTTTTGCAGATAATTAGATTATGAGGACAGAATTCCCATGATTGGGATTAATTCCCTTAAAAACAAGACCTCAGAGAGCTATCTAGTGCTTCTACTATGCGTAGACACTGAAACATCTATGAACTGGAAAGCAGGACCTTACCAGACACCAAATCTGCTGGTGCTTTGATCAGGGACTTTCCAGTCTCCAGAACTGTGGGAAATAAATGTTTGTTGTTTATAAACCACCCAGTTGATGGTACTTTGTTATAGTAGACAGCGAGAACTAAGACAATAACAACTGGCCAATTCCCAGGAAGCAAATTATTGAATGGCATGAACTGAGAATTTTAAATAAGCATGATAAATATATTCTATGAAGGGACCAGACAGTGGCATAGTGGTAAAACACAACTCCTTGTGAGGGTGACCCACTTGGGAAGGTTTTGGGTTTTCATCCAGAGACCTCCCTAAGAATGCTGGGTACACCTGTGAAGCTGGCTGAGGCTGGCTGATCTGAGGCTGGCTGAGGCCGAGGGTAGATCATACCTTCAAGACCCTGCTGTGGGTTTTCTCTCTTGCTCACTCATGGAAGAAATAAATTTATTAAATAAATATGCTATGTGATAATTAACAAGAATATAAAAGCTGTGTAGCACTTAAGAATGTAAAAATAAGAAGTGAGTCTAGCAAAGTTTTAGGATGCACGTTCATTATACAAAATTAAGCTGTACTCCTATGAAAGCACAATAACAATGGGTATTTGTCATTAAAAGGATGTCAGACAACATCATCAACAATGTTTACTACTTAGAGATAAATCTGATGAAGCATCGGTGATGGTTACCTGTCTGTGGGGATGTGAATACTGACTGGAAGAGGATAGAATGCAGAAATGGCGATAACGTGTTGTACATCTTTTCTGGGGGTAGTGTTACCAAAGTTCTTTTTTGACAAAATGCATATCATTTTAACATTAAATGTTACATTTTTATTGTATGTAATATAAACATTGCCCACTATCCAGAGTTAATAGCCATTAACATTTTTGTATTCATTTTTATAAACACTTTTTTTTCTAAAATTACTTGTGAATATATACCTTACTTTTTTTTATTGAATTATTGTTATTTATTGTCTTGAATTCTTACTTCATTCTTTATGGAATTACTCTGGGCTTAATTTTTTTTTTTAATTTCAGCCTTAATCTAAACATTCGAAAGTTCTGATTTGTTAGTAAAGCATGTTAGACTAAAGATTTTTATACAAAAAAAAAAGATACACCTACATACAAAATAGTCACAGAGCTCACTCTGCCAATGTTATAAACTGAAGTCACATGTTCATGGATATTCTCAGTGTACTAATTCCGAGCCCTGACATACAGCTTCCCAGGAAGTCCAGCCTTGCCCAGGACTTAATTCCCTTCATAACTGAACTGCTTCCTTCCTCTTCTATGTTTATGGAGGAGTCTTCTGGGCTAGAAGGGAATTTTGTTTTTAATTCTATTTCCCTAACACTGCCCAGGCTGGATTACAGGTCAGCATCCTCTGTCTTCTACCCCAAGGTGTGATTACTGAGGCTGATATCTGGTTTACTGTCCAAGAGGCCCTTCCTCTTTGTGAGAAGCTCCAAAGTGCAATAGAAAAATAGCTTCTGTGACTCTCCTTGCTTGTCTTGTCTTCTTCTTTAGCACAGATAATCATGTTTTAGAGATTGCATCACTTAAAATCCGTAGTTTCTGCTCAGCCTCTGAGATGAACTCTACATGGAGCAAAGATATACGAAATGCTACAGTACCCTTAAGAAAATAATAATCAGAATTCCTACTGTTTTTGGAAGACTTGCCATGTATTTGGCATTTTTCTCTAAAGTTGAAACTATCATCTATATAAACAGACCCTGAGGTTAAGTATCAGAAGACACAATGGTGAGAGGGAATGGGACTATAAATGAAGCGAAGTGAAGTTGCAAAAGACCCTAAAAGAAAGACCAGCGTGTTGCATATGGGGAGGAGGTGAAAGGAGACTCCACTGACCTTGAAATAAAATTGGAATCTTCTTCCTGCATGGAAGAAATTGAGAGCAAAGGGCAAAGGTAAAGTCCAAAAGAGAAAAAAGAAGAAACTTAAGGAAGGAAGCTGGGAGGACGGGGAAAGCAACCAGACCTGGGGTACTGGGGTCACAGGTCCAGGGTAGAAGAGACCTGGGATGAAGGTGCACACCATGCCTCTACCTCACACTCCAGGTAATGCCACATCAGCCAGCGTGCCTGCCACCCCTGCTGAGGAGGTGCCTGTGCAGGGCTGTAGCCAGGCTGCCAGCTCATGGTTTGGGGCTCTCCAGTGATGCCAACAGAATCCCCAAAAGAGACAGAACATGGAAAGACTCAGGCTCCTCCAGCTGTTCTTCCCAGCTGGCTTCAGCCAGTCTACTAAGAGATCAAAAAGTCAGTCAGCCATCCCAGCCCAAAACAGGAGAACACCATCTAAGTTCTAGAGCCTTTGGCTCCAGGAGATAAAGGGCCCAGAACCACAGGGCCTGGTCAGTGGCTAGACCAAGGCAAGGCTCTTTCTGCCTAGGACTTGAGATGAACCCCAGGATGGGGATTTACACAGAAGGATTAACCTATGTCTCAAGTGACTTCTGCTGTCCAAGGGTAATTATTAACAACATCCCTTTCACTCCCAAAATGTCCTGCTTGGGATGATAAATGACATGGTTGCCCTGAAAATATACATATGCAAATTTTGCACATTCTCTCTCTGGATTTTCTGTGCTAGTGGCCCCAGCAACCCTCTCTAGAGGATCTTGTGACTTCATAGTGCCAAGGAGAGTTTCCTACCCGGGCTGGGCTGACCTTTGTATCATACGTTATCTGTAGCGTCCCCTGAAGCTCATTGCATGCCTACAAAGCACCAATTGTACTTTCAATATCTTGGATAGAGGAGTCTATTTTTTTTATATTTTATTTACCTTTATTTATTTATTTAAATTTTGACCAGAGAGGGACAGTGTGTGTGTGTGTGTGTGTGTGTGTGTGTGTATGTGACAGAGAGAGAGAGAGAGAGAGAGAGAGAGAGAGAGAGAGAGGAAGCAAGCCACCAGGTCCAGGACTTGAACTGTGGTCGCCCACATAGGAGTTCAGCACCCTCAACCACCACTCCACCTGCCGGCCTCAAAGAGTTTATTTAATTTTATTATTTATTGGAGGGTACATGTGCTCACCAGAGAGACAGAAAGAGGAAGACAGTACTCCTCCCTCATTCAGGATGGTCATACTACAACCACTTCACCTTGACTTCTCCCTCCCTTTAGGACTTCGGGCACCAGCACACGTGTGCCCAGCATGTTTCTGAAGCTACTGGGTCTGAGACCCCATCTGCACAGTTGCCATGTGAGATCCAGTTCACTTAACTGTTAGGCCACAAGCCAGCCCAAGGAATCTTTTGTCTACACAAGAAAAAATAAATAAAATAAAAAAATGAGTTTATGAATGAATAAATTGGTGTAAAACTAACATGATCTACTCAACTATCTAGCATACCATATCTCATTTAATTTTACTAATTGAATATTTGAGCTCCTCCTGCCTTACCAGTAGGAAATCCAGAATTTCTCCTCATGAAGCATTTCCTACATCATTTCCCTCCAATTGTTCAGGAACCCTCTGGTCACAGCTTCTGAAAAGTCAGCCCTGTTTCCACACAGCATGCCAAGAGCAAGCAGCTCCCTCCTCCTATGCAGCTCGTTGCCACAGGAGAGAGCTCATTGCATTCCTCTCCAGGCACCTGCTCATGAACGAACCCCTTGTTGCCTTGGATGCCTGCTGGTCCTGCAGCCCAAGAGTGTGAGCTCATAGACGAGATACCCAGAGCCCGCCTGTGGCAGGTGGCAGGGCCCTGAGCTCCTTCTGCCTTTGCCAACTACCATTCCTTCATGTTCTGGAAAGTTCCCAATCAAGGATCTCTGAAATCCTCAGGCAAATCCCTCATCTCCTTTCTACTAAGCCTGTCTCCACTCAAAATAGAAGGCATGTTTTGCTAAATAGAAAGAAACAAAACAAGAGACAAAAAGAGGCTACAGAGAGTCCTCTGTGGGTTGGTCTTATCGCTCACCTGGCTACACTTATCCAGTCCTCAGAATTCCTGGCTACATTCCATGGTGACTGAAGATATTATTCAACCAGGGACCCAAATGTCTCTATTTGTATGCACCATTCTGGCAATAAAAGTTAATATTGGCCTCTGCTAACACAAGTGCCTTCAGTCCTCACCACAGTCCATTCTACTCCTGAGACAAGGATAGGCTGCCAAGAGAGAGGAGAAGCAGTAGGGGTTGTGCAAGACAGGAGGTGTCTCTGCAAGGCCGTGGCTAAACTTCTGGCACAGAGATACTTAGCCTAATCTCCCAGCTGCGTGGACTGGGTCTTGAGTAGAATATGATCCTTTGGGTATCTCAGCTGAGAATCAATCCTTGGAAAAAGTCTACCTCCTCTGAAAGAATCTTGCTATCAAAGAAACACCAAAGTTCCATATTATTTTCAGGGGTCTGTTGGCATCAAGAAAGGTTTAAATGATCAGAAATGGGGCCAGCAGGTGGCATGGAGGTTAAAGCAACTGGATCCAACATGGCCAACCCTGTGGTTTGAGTTCCAGACCCGGCAGCTTGAAAATCACACTGCACTGTGTGTGCATGTGTGTCCAAAAATCCTGAGAGGAGAATGGAGGAGAAGGGATTGTGG